>OX328131.1:66388017-66399517 GCA_946811695.1 Gonocerus acuteangulatus
CTTTTGTTATAGTAATGGGGTTTTATTTTATAGTTATTGATAAAAATGGTGCTTGATTCCTTTCTGTTTATTACAGCATACTGGATACACCATTTCACTTTTCTGTATTTTTTCTTGTTTTAATGACAACATTATATTTTAACCAGTTTTTTTATTACTATATAAATTCTCTCATTCTCTACAAGATAGAACCAAAAACTCAATTTCGTTAAAAATGGCGCTTCGTTCCTTTCCATTTAAAGGCGTCCAATTAATTGTTCAAAATATGAACATGTGATTCCATTAAACATACGTGGTTTGTCCGGAAAATACTGGCCCCGAAATGCAAAATGGTGCTCCGGGGGCGGCACTAGAGGAATGTAGAAGCCATCAAGGCTGAAACGACACGGCATATGAAGAGCCTCACAATTGAAGACTTTCAGCGATCGTGTCAGCAGAGGAAACGGCGTTGGCAGAAGTGCATCTTTTCTCAGGGAGAGTACTTTGGAGGAGACCATATTGAAATACCTAAATATTTGTAAAATTAAGTTATTATTCCACTTTTATACGTATTTTCCGGACAAACCACATACAGTAAATTAGTACTTGATGAAATTAATTTCGGTTCCTAACAGGACCGAATCAATCTTAGCAAAATATCGTCATTGGACTATTGTGTATGTGAATTCATAGGTACAAACAAATAAGTGTTTTTGAGGTTTTATTGGATGGTATATCAAGTGCTTTATTTAAAAAAAAATAAATAAATGCGGCTATTACACGGACATTACACAGTATTTCTTTAATGTCAAAAGATCCCTCCAGAAATCTATGTTTTAGCCTGAATATGTCGATTCTAAACAGCTGATTGAGAATAGGTTAATTTACGATTTTATATATATATATATATATATATATATATATATATATATATATATATGTATATATATATATATATATATATATATATATATATATATGTATATATATATATATATATATATATATATAAATTATTTTTTATCCTAGGAGGCATAGGGTCATTAAAGTAGTCTTCCTTTATTATACTACTTTATTTATTCGGCCCGACATGTTTCGTGCGTCTTTTCTTCGCACCTCTTCAGGGGCACTTCTACGAAGAAAAGACGCACGAAACATGTCGGGCCGAATAAATAAAGTAGTATAATAAAGGAAGACTGCTTTAATGACCCTATGCCTCCTAGGATAAAAAAGAATTTAGATATTTTGGGTCATCTACAAGAATATATATATATATATGGGGGCGAGGTTAGCTCAGTGGTAGAGCACTCGACTAATGGACTGGAGGACCAGGTTCAAAACCCGAGTGCGCACGCAAGATTTTTTCTTCTAGTGCTGCCGTTCGAGGGTTGGATTTGGGGTCCCCGATCGTCCCTAGGCTCACCCAGCCTTCAATTAATTTAATTAATAATGGGTACCTTGGGTGCTAATGACTCTTGCAGTCGAAGAAGCCAAGGGGAAAATCAGGCGGCCGGAGCATAGTGTTGACCACACTATCTCCCAAGTGTGCCGTACTGTCAAGAATCAGATAGCTCTACAGTATCTGCCCATCTGGGCCCTTTTGGCCTGTTACGGGACTGATTTTATATATATATATATATATATATATATATATATATATATATATATATATATATATATAAACAAACTATAAAATGCCGCAAACATAATAATTCAATCAATTCTCTTATTTCAATTTGTTACTTTGACAATAAATAATTTCACAATAAGCTGTTCTTCTGTATTTGAGTAATTGCATTTGGATGGATTGAAATACATTTCAATCAGAATGCCAATAAGGTTTTCTTTCATTTAGGAGTTCGTTAATATTGCATTCAAAACCAATCAGACGGGTCGTTGTTTTTTTTTGTTTTGTTCTTTTTTTGTCACAGATAACGAATCGAGAATTCATGTTTTAATTTTTTTGAACATTTTCTCTGTCTTTGTTTTTTACGGATATGGAATTGTGATTATTGAAATAAACTGTTTCAATAAGCGGAGTTTATAACGAGTTAATTAAAACAGAACGTTTAATGACCCTAATGAAACTTTTTTTTTTTAACGTTGATTACAGCTAATAAACTCAAATAACCGTTTGTAATGATTTTGGGGGGGGGGTGGATTTGTAATGATGTCTAAATGATTTTGTAGGTCCATTCTGTGGATTTTGATGAAATGTTTTTTTTTTTTTTTTTTTTTTTTTTTTTTTTTTTTTTTTTTTTTTTTACGGCGCATCTACAACTTGGCCTTTAGCGCCGGGCTATCTACAGGTTGCCACCCTTTTATAATGCCAACAGCACGTGGCCGGTCACCCATTCAGGTACTGACCACGCCCGACGATTAACTTCGGGAACCGGTGATCTACGGGAACCGGTGTATACAACGTGGCTATGGCCGTTGGCGATGAAATGTATTCTTGTTACTTCTGTGAACGCTTTTTCGAAAAAAAAAAAAAAAAAAAAAAAAAAAATCTCAAATCTTCGCTGATCGTTTCTGCTAGGTCCCTATTATTATTGCAAAGGCCAAGGTTTTTTTTTCAAAATTGCGGCATCATTTTTAGAAGATTTTTTTAAAAAAAAAACTGTTATTCTGCTTCATTTAGTATGTACTATTTTTTCTTTCTTTTTTTTTTCTGTATTCTCATTATGTGAATTCATAAAAATGGCGTTACTTATCACAATTAACCAATGTGCTATATAATTTGTGCAGATGTTAATAAACGCTTTATTATTAAAAAAAAAAAAAAAAAAAAAAAAAATCTGCTTCAACATAAATTACTACCAGCTGGGGTGAATAGACCGTCAGCATAGCGATGTACCTATATGCAAGTCAGTTGTACCACGTAAAACGTGTTTCATATGTCTCTACATATGAAACTTTTTTACGTGATACATATCCTCCTATACATAAAATTAAATAAATTAATAAAAAAAATATTTAAATTTGTATACAATTACGAAAGAGCGTGCCTAAATTCGCCTCTCCTTCAACTCGACCTTTTGCATTGTTGACTCCCGCGTCCAGGCAATTTCCGAAATATATTTTCGAAAGCTTACACACTTCCTGTCATCATCGAGGGATCGCTTGGAACCAGAATATTCTGACAGACTTCAATATTCCATGAATAATCCATGCACAGTAGTATAAACATAATAGAACATTGTACCTTTCCTAAAAGTGCTTGTATTTCGTGAAATTTGTTGTTTCGTAAGATTTATAAATTTGATTGTACTAACATACAATGAGACAAAATAGAATGAACGTCACGCCGGATTATATGCTCTCTGTATGAAATATCCATACGTACATGTTTCTTAAAAGTTCCATAGTTATGTGCGATATCGTAATATTTCGTTCGCTACTATATGGTTTAAATAAAACATAAAATTATGACAACAAAAATTATTTTTTTTGGAGTAGCCGAAACGTCCTAATACAGATTTTTACAAAAGTCTTATTGATGCTTTGCGAGCCGAATCCCAACTATTCCTTGATTGCTTATCACCTCGACGGCAAACTATCTACACCTCATTATAATATATTTTGTTATCGTAATCAAATATTTTACGAAAATAAATTTAATACGATGCTTGTGTTTATTTCGAAGTCCATTATTTTTTTATTTATTTTGGTAAAAATGCAGTTTCCAGCCCTCCAAACCGATTTCTTTCAAATTCTGCACAATAACGTATTTTGATGCACTAAACACGAATACGATAAAAAAAAACAACGTCGGATTTAACTAGGAAAGAAGTTATTAAGCACTTAAGTTCACTGTTATGCAGGTTATGAGAGCTAATGTAAACAACTAAATTTGTGACGACTTTAAGGCATACATGCTATGAGTTGCCACCCTTTTATAATGCCAACAGCACGTGGTCGGTCACCCATTCAGGTACTGACCACGCCCGACGTTGCCTAACTTCGGTGATCTACAGGAACCGGTGCATTCAACGTGGCTAAGGCCGTTGGCTAAAAGTCCATTATTTTTTATAAATTTCGTTTAAAAGATATGCAGGCTTTCAATCGTTTTTGATTATTTACATTTGAAATCATTTATGAAGAAAAAGCACTTTCTAATATAAATTGTAATTTTGGAGCTTTCATTAATGTCCTTTCTGTTGTTTATCTATGGTTATTGGATTGAGTCGTTTAAATTTTAGGTGCGAATTGCTGTCCGAAGATAATTCTGTCAATTTTGGTTTTTATATTATATCGACATTTTTTTTATTCATAAATATTTAGTCGTTTTTATATAAATATATTTTTTCATGAATTAAATGAAAAAAAATAAAAATGTTTCACATATTTGTGTTTTGGATTTTTATTTATTTATGTCCTTCGTTATTCATAATTTTTCGCGTTAACCAAGCTAAAAACTCGCTTGCCACGGGTAATTCACCTACTGCAGCTTAGGAAGCGCTGAAGTAGAGAATATGGTCGGAATTGGTAGCCAAAGTTTGAAATCCAACTTGACATCTCATATTAGTGACTGACATCGAACACCAAGAAGAACTTGAAAGTTAATGTGAATAGGATGTTACTACCTCAACCACCCAAAAATAACTTAACTGATTTGTCAACAGAAGAGATATGCCCGGAGACATTACTATTTCTCTCTCTCTCTCTCTCTCTCTCTCTCGATGTGTGTATATATTTAAATAAATGTGTATATATATATATATATATATATATATATATATATATATATATATATATATATATATATACATACAGAGGTTGTCCCAGTCTTAAACCGACAGGCTTCGTAAATCGTTAGGGAATCGAAAAACTAAGTCAAAATGTCCTTTGGCGATTTTCTCGTTTTCGCTTCGTTTCGAGAAAAACGCAAAAAATCGTGTTTTTTCCTTACAAACCCCGATTTATCGCTTAAACCAAGCGTTGTACGAAAAAACACTTCAGTACAAAAGTTGTAGATTATTAAATTATCTTTAAGATGGGACCAAGTTCAGCGTCAGAGCTGTCACAATTTTTCCCTTAAGGAATAAGTGAGAATTTGTCAAAAAAAAAGAAGGAAAAAAACAAAACAAATTATTTATTTGCTTCCCATGCGCAGACGGTTCGTCGGATCAAAAAATGTCCAACTCTCTATTCAGTGTTGGGCAAAAATTATTCAGAATGATGAATAACGATTAATGAATAAATGTATTATTTTATTCATGAATGAAGAATAATTACTTGTATTCACTATTCGTTATTCTGTGAATGAATTTTATGTTTTATTCACAAATTATTCGAATGATCTATCAGAATAAACATATTTTAGTGAATAATGATAGATTTATTATGATGTTGGCAGCCAGAAATATGTATATGTATGAGTGTTTAAGAAGGATTAATCAGTAGACAATCTAGAAATAAATAATAACGAATGATGAATAATGAATGATGAATAACGAATAATGAATAACGAATAATTTTGTGAATAATTCATGATGTACCGCACAAGATAATTCAGTGTATTATTCATCATTCACTAAAAATTTATTCGAATAATGCCCAACACTGTCTCTATTGAGCAAAATGTCCATCTGATGGGTTATTTAAACACGATTATCTCGTAAAATATTTAAGCTCTGACGCTTCGTTTAAGGGTCATTCCAAGCCAAATCATCCAGGGGTCGACCCCAAGGTTATCAGATTTTGATGGAACTTGGTGAGTATATTCTAGCAATGGAAATGAGTAAAAGTACCAAATTTTATGTTGATATGTTCATCTGGCAACAATCTATACTTTTACAACTTTTGCTATAGCACTGTTAATTTTAATGATAGGAAGTTAATTTCTTTTTTAATTTGTCCAGCACTAAATTGTGAATGGAAATATATTGCTATATATAAGATTTAGAGCCATAGAAATAGTTAAAAAAATTCTTAAATAGCAAAATTAAGATTGATTCGAACATTGATATGCATCCATAAATTGCTGAATAACATGAGTCTACCTCCAAGAACACCTAAACCCATTATATCACCAAAAACTAGATTAAAAATGCAACAAATTGGTGTAATAAAATTAGTGGGCTTTTGAGGTTTTAATAATTTAAGAGTTGATCAAAGTTATACTATTAAAAAGTACATACATACTACCTCTATTAACTCTGAAAATACTCCAATAACACATATAAAAGTACCATTATAATTTTTCTGGCTATTTACTAACTAAAAATATTCTTCTTCTTATTGTAGGGCTTAAATTAGAGTTTTATAATAAAAAAAAGAAGAAAAAAAAGAGAGCTTGAAAAACAAATCCATATTTCCATTATATATTTCCATTCACAATTTAATGCTGAACAAATTAAAAAATAAATTAACTCCCTAAAAAAAATTAAGTATAGCTTGTTGCCAGATGTACGATCAATGATATTTTGCACATTTTTACGAATTTTTAAAGTGCTCCATTTCAGAAAATAATGAACATAACAACACAAAATTTGGTACTTTTACTCATGTCCATTACTAGAATATACTCACCAAGTTTTATCAAAATCTGACAACCTTGGGTGTCGAAATGCATTTTGGCTGGATGATTTGGCTTGGAATGTCCCTTAAGCGATAAATCGAGATTTGTCAAAAAAAAAAAAAAAAAGAAGAAAAACACGTCGTTTGCGTTTTTTTTCGAAAACGAGAAAATCGCAAAAGGACTTTTTGACGATTCCCCATCGATATACGAAGCATGTCAGTTTAAGACTGGGACACCCGTTATATATATATATATATATATATATATATATATATGGACTAATATACTCTTGTCTTCTTTCGTGGGTTGGATTCGGGCTCCCTGACCACCCTAGACCCACCCAGCCTTAAAAAATTATAATTAAAAGCAAAAGGGCCTCGGAAATTAATTAAAGAATTTTGAGATGGTTTAAAAAAAAATAGTTTGTAGAGTTGAATAAAAGTGAAATTAATTCCGGTTGTAAAAGAAAGAGCAATTAAAAGAAATAATCAAGAAGATAATTAAAGTTAAATGAAAAATGACACAACGAGAAGCTGAAGAAGTAACAGATAATTGAGAAAGCAGTAATAAGCATCAACTATAGAATTTGTACGAGGGAAAAAAACTTTTCAATTTGGAAATTATCTTTTTTTGAGTTTTATTTTTCAATCATCTCAGTTCCTAGGGGTAATTTAAAGGTCAAATAGAGAAAAATGGCAGAAAGAATTCATTCTTATGGTTTTGAGGCCCTTCAATTAGTTTTTTCAACGTTTTTTTTTTTTCTATTTGACCTTCAAATGATCTTGAAACTGATGTGATCAAGGTTTACCAACCCGCTTATCGTAATCAGCAACCCCAAACAGTCTTCTGAGTCAAGTTATCGCAGTTTTAAAAGATCTAGTTTTAGTTATTACGACGATCCCCGACAATATCTACCTCCGCAATCCAATTGGCCCAAGATCTACACCCAATCAATTAGAAAAAAAAAAAAAAAGGCCAACGACAACAAGAAAGTTTTAGCTTCTATAACAATGAGTCCTCTTTCCGAAGACAAAACGTTGGCATTGATTTAACGCATTTTGTATATAAAGAATTTAGTTTTATTAAAATAAATATATATTCTTTGGGAATCTCAACGGTCGCCGATCTGCTTTTCTTTGAGTAAAATAATTCTTGTTTCTTGGAGAGAAGAAGTAGTCCTTCCAAGACTTCAAACAATACTAAACCTCTCCCACTTAATGACAAAACAAGACATACCACTATGTACAGAATGAAATAAGACATTGACTGTAAAACACTAACAGACTGCAGGAAACGAGAAAACATCAACATACCGCGTGACATGTATGAACTCTTGACAAATGGTAGCCGAAAGATATCCAGTTTTTATACTTTTTAAAAAATATATAAATGTAAGATGAAATGTAGAAAAACAGGAAGTATTTTAACATGTTATTTCAAAATTACAAAATTTTATTTTATTTGTAGATAATAGAGCGAAAATACGACATTTTTAGTTTAATAAAAATAATTTATTACTTACTTTTTAATTATAGTTGACCTTTAATGTTGTCAACATTAATTTAATTATAGTTGACCTATTTTTTGTCAACATTTTGATAAGTTATATTATTATATAAATACTTTACATCTCCGGACAATGGCATTGAATTACCCTTTTGCGGTGAAGTGCTGGGGTCTTTTTAGCACTTTCCTCCGAAGGAAAGTAGCTATTGAGGTTGCACTCATGACGGAATTTTTGAAAAATTTCTTCGAATCTTTATCGATCCTACCTAGTAGACACCAAAAACGACCCCAGTTAAAATTTATATATATCTATATATATATATACATATATGCATATATATATGTGTCTGTTAGCACAATAGCGGCCAGAGTATTTGACTTTTGGTCACGAAACTTGGTATGCAGTGTTCAATTAGCAAACGATTGAACGCGTTCATAAACCAACAAAATCGACCATATATATATATATATATATATATATATATATATATATATATATAGTTATATATGTGTCCGGTAACACGATACAGGCCAAAGTTTTTGTTCTTTCGCCATGAAACTTGATATATAGTATTCCCCCATCAAACGATTGATCGAGTTCGTTAACCAACAAGATCGGTTCATCTGGAGGGAGGGTTTACTCAGGAGCCAAAGTAGATATTTGCCAATAACAGTCGTAATTTTTGTTATATTTCAACGAAACTCGGTATTCGTTCTGGTCAAATAAAGAGAAAAATTTATTGTAAAAATAAACTAAATCGGTTCATTAGGAGGGGGGGGGGGGTTTACTCCGGACTCAAATTACTAATTTTCTCATACCGGTCGTAATTTCTGCTGTATTGTAACGAAACGCGGTATACGTCCTGGGTATCTAATAAGGAAGAAGTGTTGTAAAAATGAACTATATCGGTCTATCGGAAGGGGGGATTTACTTTGTACTATGTTTGAATTGAATTGAAACAGGTGTTATTTACGTTTTTATTTTATTTATCTATATAGGTTATTTTAAGCAAATTATTCAGGAATGCACTCCTGTGTGACGGACTTTTTATAATATTTTTATCTTTGTTTCCTTCCTTTTTTTTCTTGTATAGCATACATTTCGATAATTTAAGATGTTTGTTTATTATTGTTTATTTAAATTTTGTCATGCCACAAATCTTTTATTTTGTGGGCACTAAAACCAAATAAATAAATAAATTGCTACGAAAACAGGTATAGTTGGGATTCGGCTAGGAGAAAAACGTCAGACTTTCAAAAAGAAATCTGTATTTTGGACGTTTCGACTGCAACAATGGCAGCCTTCTTCAGCACTAGAGAATGCCTAGGGGGGAGGGAGGAAGACCTCGAGGACAACTTAGGTAACCATGGTAACAAAAAGAAATCTGTATTTTGGACGTTTCGACTGCAACAATGGCAGCCTTCTTCAGCACTAGAGAATGCCTAGGGGGGAGGGAGGAAGACCTCGAGGACAACTTAGGTAACCATGGTACGTCCAAAATACAGATGGAAACGTCCAAAATACAGATTTCTTTTTGAAACCATGGTTACCTAAGTTGTCCTCGAGGTCTTCCTCCCTCCCCCCTAGGCATTCTCTAGTGCTGAAGAAGGCTGCCATTGTTGCAGTCGAAACGTCCAAAATACAGATTTCTTTTTGAAAGTCTGACGTTTTTCTCCTAGCCGAATCCCAACTATACCTGTCTTCGTATCTCTACTGCGGCTAACTGTCTCCATCTACACTATAAATAAATTGCTGTTTTCTTATTCTCTGAGTTATTTTACGCAGTAAAATGTATAATGCTTGAACATAAATGAAAATGAAATGTTCAATGCTCTTAAATAATGAAAGATGTCTGTTCCTGTGACAATTATGGCATTTTATATTGGGGCGTTTAATGACACCGGAAATGACGGGGAGGCGGGAGTCGAATTTAATTCAGAATAATCTTACGGTATTTTCTGATTATAATTTTAAATTGATTATATGTCGATGTTTACAGAATAACTTGAAGCAGATAATAAATAGAAATAATACGATATTTTACGATATGCCAAGAAACTCTGAAATTTATAACTCTGAAATGATCAAGGCATTAAGTTTTTGAATTCTGAGTTCTATGCATGAATCTTAGGAAATAATCGCTTATGCCCTGTGATCATATATGTAAGCGTAACATAAATATATAAATTTGAACGGCCGTTTTGTTTTTCGTGTCGTGTGTAAATCAACGACATCACTTCCGGATTATGTCATCTTCTCGTCAACCTAAGCGGGGTTTCCTATCTCAAGCCCTCAATATTTTGTCTATTTCTTTTGTGGAGCACCCTTGTAAAAACGACGTGCCCTTATGTTTCTCAATAATTTTTAATTAATTTTTTTACACATGTCTGTAAAAAAATGTTTCCTTCAGCTGAGTGGAATGTTTTCGCTGAATTTTATGTCTTTTATTGTGCTGGATCAGAACATAAACGCTATTTTCGTCCTTCCTGTACATTTGCGTTGCAAATTATTGGGGGTAGGCACATTAAAAGTACAAAAATTTAGAAAATAAACACAAATAATTTTTATTACGTGCAAATTAAATAGAATTGGCTATGTTTTCAATTTAACACAAAATGCTTAATACAAATGTATTTTGTTTGCTTGTGAAACCACTCTCTTATTTTCTGTTATCTTCCTTTGTACATGATTTAGTTTTCCAGCCTTGCCTGAATCCCTCCATACCACTAATTTGAAGTTTATAAAGCGATGGGTATTAAAAAAAGTGATGGAAATAGTTGACTTTTTCGGTTTGAGTAATTAAAATCTCTGTGGAAAATAGTAAAAGTAAATTTAGGACGGATTATCAATAGGTTACCACCCTTTTCCAAAGAAAAGCCACCACCCCTAGTGGGGATCGAACTAACAACCTTAGGCAGGGAGTGCACACGCCCCAACTCTCAAGGCCACGGGGCCTCCTAATACTTAAAAATCTCTATAATCGGATAAAGCCACTGGTAACCCAATTGTGCAAAAGACTCCATTTAGGAAATGTTGACATTCTTTTCAGTTCTTCAGAATTGTGTTGATGGTATAAGAAAATTGTTCCCCACCAGTGGCGTATATAGGAAATAATTTCCGCGGGGGGCACGTAATACTAACAACCTGCAACTTGGAATAATTAGCCAACTTAAACGTTATCACATTAAAAAAAAAATCTTTGCTCTTATTGAATTAATTCTTGAGGTTTTCATGATACATTTTTACCGATTAAATAAACATTTCGGATAGGGGGGTTGAAGATGTTTCAGTCCCCTCCCCTTATGTACGCCTATGTCCTCCACTCAATCACTATGACTCATAATATTAAGATGAATAAAAGCGACCAAGGCGCGTCTAGTAATTGTAACTTCTACGCCAAGATAATACGAACTACAAGTATGTAATTTTGTCTTTGACATTGAAATCCAACTTTCGAACATATATGAGATTGTATTCAGACTGTATCTATA
>OX328131.1:66399717-66428865 GCA_946811695.1 Gonocerus acuteangulatus
AGCCTAAAAATCAAGAAGCGCGCTGAGCTTCCTGGGAATTATAACACTAAAAATACCATCTATATATTGAAAATATATAGAAAAAAGAAAATATTATATATATATATATATATATATATGTGTGTGTATATATATATATATATGTATATATATATATATATATATATATATATATATATATATATATACATATACATATATATTTATTTTCCACTTGTTCTTTTTTCTTTATTTGGCAGAGGGTCCGATGAAGCAGAACACCATTTGTTTTTGTTAAACTATTTTATTTCATCTATTTTGCCCGACATGTTTCGTGCCTTAATTCGCACCTCTTCAGGGGCTTTCCTTATCGGGAAGTCCTCTCGTCATGTGTACTGGTTTGAGTCAGGCGTAATACTGATACCAGTATTACGCCTGACTCAAACCAATACACATGACGAGAGGACTTCCCGATAAGGAAAGCCCCTGAAGAGGTGCGAATTAAGGCACGAAACATGTCGGGCAAAATAGATGAAATAAAATAGTTTAACAAAAACAAATGGTGTTCTGCTTCATCGGACCCTCTGCCAAATAAAGAAAAAAGAACAAGTGGAAAATTTATATTGGGTCATATTCAGAAGAATTAATATATATATATATATATATATATATATATATATATATATATATATATATATATATACATAATATTTTCTTCTCTGAAAAGTATTTTTGGTTTTATCAATATCAGGGCGTGAAACTGGACCCAAAATGTAGTTGAACATTACCAACCACTCATTTTTATCTCACTCCCTTTTAGACATGCGTTGTTCTAAAGGTTCTTTAGAAATAAACCGTGTTTTTTGTAGTACAACTCCAATTTTCTCTTTTTGTACACATTTTTTTCAATGATTCATTACATTTTTGAAATCAGCATTATATTTGCTTTAAGGGTAAGGCACGTTCAATGTTCAACATTATCTCATTCAAACCGTAATATCAATTCAAAAAGTATAAATAATTAAAAGTTTCTGGTTAGCGACAACTTTTGGAAAATCAAAAAAAAAAAAAAAAAAAAAAAAAAATACTCCTGCAGAATGCTGAATCCCACAAAAATTCTAAAATTTATTCAGCTTTCTAACGGTTTACTCAGAACAAAGATTATCTCTCGTGTTCATAATGTATTTGAAAATCAAGAAGGAAAGTACATCAAATATATATAATTAATATTATGTTTATAATCGTGATATCAAAAATAAATGCAAATTATTCTTAATGAAATTGGTATTTAATGATTCTAGCAAGGCTTACAGAAAAGTTGAATAACAAAAAAGACCATCGGCAATTTTAAACGTTCTCACTACTGGCCTCCTTCCATAAAACGCTAACGACACCTGGTCACACCGCTGATGTAGTGCTTTTAATCTGATCATGGTTAGCTCTCCTTTCCACAAATGATTCACAAATCCTTGTTATCAGCTGGTTTATGTCCAAAATGGATACTTTGTACACATTAGACTTAAACCAACCCCGCACGTAAAAAAAAAGTCCGACTCGCAGGAACTGCGTCATCTTAGCGCGGTTCCAGTTTTTTTTTTTTTTTTTTTTTTTTTTTTTTTTTTTTTTTTTTTTTTTTTTTTTTTTTTTTTACGGCACATCTACATCTAGGTCATTAGCGCCGACATCCAGGGTGTAGCGAGGAATTTCACCAGCGAGCCGTGGGATGATAAAATTCCTGCCGGAGGTTGGGAATCGAACCCACCATCTCCCGCTTATGAATCCAAGGCGCTAGCCATTAGACCACGGGAGACCCCGGTTCCTGTTCATATCCCTATTCTCATTTGAAAAGCATAGAATAGAAACAGATAATATTTTCCTCGGCCTTTGTTCAAAGGGTTTTATGGCTGGCTATACCTGGGGTCAGGTCCGCAAGACCCTAGAATCCTCTTCTAGGGATACTTCATTTCATACGTTTCAATGAATTGGAAAATATCAAATATTTTCACACATTCCTGTGTTCTTTTACTATAGTAATAATTCTACAGATAAAATCAATTAAAAAATAAAATAAAAAAACCAACAGCATAAAGGCAATTGAAAATATTCAAAAGACGTCAACGAATCTTTTTCTCTTGGCAAGCTATATTTCTAACAATGAATTGTTTTTCTTATTTTGCCTAATCTGTTTTATTGTAAAATACATTATTCAACTATAAGCAATTAAAAAATAACAAGGAATAAAAACAGACAAAAAGAACAGTTCGAATAAGCAAAATCAATTACTTTAATGTTTTAAGAACTTATTCCTCCGATTGACATCGCCTAATCAAAACTTTCATCAGAACCTTTTTTGTAGAGCATTTAGTAAGCTTTCTAATGGTATTCTTTCGTTTACCAAATTCTTAACCTTTTTCGAGATATTAAGGAAAATATACAAAGTTACCAAAACTTTTTATGTCTGTTAATAAAATATTTTATTCTAACCCTTCCTTAACTCCAAACGTAACCAAAATTGCAACATATTAGTTTTAATGAAAGTAGAACATGCAGAAAATGTTTCAACTGAATCCCATGATTCTAAGTACCCAAATTAAAAACGGTATTCAAAAACTATTTTTCCAATTTTCTCGAAAACGGTTAAAGCTATCGCCTTGAAAATGGTTTCATTCGTTTTCCTAGCCCAAGAAGCCTATAAAAAGAGTACTTACAAGCTTATGAACTCAAAAACGTAAGCGTTACGATTTTTTCTGCGCGAATTTCGCCCCAAACTCCATCTTCCAGTGGGCGGATTTTGCTGGTTAACGAACTTGACCTTTCATATTGGACGACTGATTTTTGTACCAAATTTCATCAAAATCGGACCATTCGTCTTCGAGCTAGAGAGCGAACAGACAAATATATATATAAATATATACATATATATATATATATATATATATATATATATATATATATATATATATATATATATACAAATTTGAACCACCGTTATTTTCGGTCTCTAGGGGTTCTGAAACGCGAAATTTTCTTGTCGGCACTTCCGGATTGTTTCATTGTATCAACCTTATAAGCGGGGTTCCTCCCTATGGGGGAGGGAGGAACCGCGCTAAAATCAAGCGACTTCAGATCAGGATTTTCGGCCGGCCAATGCACAGGGCCAAGACATGTATTACATGTTTGGATGTATTTAGGTAACGAAGAAGCAGGTGTGGGAGATGAAAGAATCAATAGGAATTGTTGGATCACGGTAACACCAGAAGTGGACTTCGAGAAAGCTTTGCCCTCCTGACTAAATTGGCAAATTGTATGAGATTGCTGTTCTCTTTTTGCGTCACTCAGGGCCGCCACATGGGGGGACAACCGGGTACAGTTGTCCCGGGCCCGGGCGCCGTGGGGGCCCGGGCCGAGCCTCGCTAATTTGAAAAAATGTATAGGTTATGAGCTCGTAAAAAGAATGGGGTTTAGAAATATAGACGGACATAGCCTATATTTATTGGAATTAGATCTATATTTTTTTAATGTACATAAACGTCAAAACAAGCGCAGTCCCAGAATAGTATATTTCATTAGGAGTCGTAATGAAACTACAAGTGCGAACAGTGACCTATGCTGCACCGATTGTCGGCTCTTATTCTCATTTCGATTAAAACTCAAGATGAAAATAATTTTAAATGTCCAAAGTCCTATATCAAAGTACAAGAATGTGCATTCTGGCTCTAAGAAGTGGGGGCCCGGCTCTGAGAAGTTGGGGCTCGTGATCTGGTCCTGGGCCCGGCTCGGAGATGTGGCGGCCCTGGCGTCACTCAATCATTCACTAGAGTAGAACTAGAAGATTTCGCGGGATAGTTATAGATTTCGCTAAAGATATTGCCATCAGTTTTTTTATCATGCTTATCTATAGTGATATTTAAAAAAAAAAGTGGTAATTTTGAAATTATTAAGTCATTTTTGACTTTGAAATAAAAAAAACATCCCGACTCACAAGAACTCCGTCATCTTAGTGCGGTTCCGTTCTTTTCGCTTGCCTCATTTGGAAAGATTAAAAATGAAACAGTTAGGTATTATTTTGGTTCGAACTTTCTTGAAATGGGTTCATGGCTTTACCTGGCAGGGTCCGCCAGCCCGCAGCGTCCACTTCTAGAAATACTTATTTCACACGGTTCAAATGCATTGAAAAATATCAAACATTTTCACATTTTCTTGTGTTATTTTACTATAGTACTAATTCTATAAATAAATGCAATTTAAAACAAAATAAATAAAAAAAACCGACACCAACAGCTTAAAGGCAGTTAAAAATATTTAAAAGGCGTTTTCGAATCTCTTTCTTGGAAAGCTATATTTTTAAAAATACATTTTTTACTTATCCTGTATTATTGGCAATTGCATTCTCGCACTATAAGCAATCAAAAAATAACAAGAAATAAAAACAGACAAAAAGAACCGTTCGAATAAACGAAATCAATTACTTGAAAGTTTTAAGAACCTATTTCTCCGATTGACATCACCTAATCAAAACTTTCTTCAGAATCTATTTTGTAGAGAATTTAGTAAGCTTTCGAATGGTACTCACGCGCTTACCAAATTCCCAACTGTTTTTAGATATTAAGGAAAATATACGAAGTTCCCAAAACTTTACATGTCTTTTAATAAAATATTTTATTGTAACCCTTCCTTAACTCCAAACTTAACCTAAATTTCAACCTTTTTAATTTTGATAAAATTTGAACATGCAGAAAATATTTCAACTGAATCCCATGATTCTGAGTACACAAACCGAAAACTTTATTTAATAGCTATTTTTCGAATTTTCTCGAAAAAGGCAGGTTCTACCATTAAAATATGACACAAGACTGAAGGATATACTGTTCATCCTTTTCCCAAATCCTCTATTTTTCCTGATATGACATTTTCGATTGAAGGGGATTTGTCATTGATACGTCTATTGAAATCTATCAAGGATATCTCCAGGGATCCTATTTCAATTCAATCCTTCAAGATAGCATTTTCTCCTAGCAGTTTATTAAATTATGTGCGCACATCTATAGGCAGTGTTGGACAAAATAATAACCATAATACGATTACGATTATAATCACAACCTTTCGAGATATGGTTACGATTATGATTATAATCACAAATCCAGGACATATGATTACGATTATACTCGTAATAACAAGAGTGATTGCGATTACACTAGTAATCACACCTTCTATTATATTAACACTTTTAATCACATTTTTTGGTCTGTAATTACGACTGTAATCGCAGATGTTTCTTTGATTATGACTGTAATTAGAACTAGTTTTTCTATAATTACAACTGTAATCATTTATTTATTCTGTGAGCACAACTGGAATTAAATCGACCTTCCGCCAGATAACAGAATAAAGGGATTTTAAAACGCCACTTTTCAATAATTATAAATGAATAAGGAAAAAAAATTGAAAGGGGCGAAGCGGTATCAAGTTAAACCTACATTTTAAACAATAGTTTTCATGAGTGTTATTATTATCCTAATGTATGGGTCATCTTCAGTAAGTAAGTCGCTTCGTAAACTGTTTCTTTCGTTTTATCTTCGAGATCCCCCCATTTAAGAGTTAAATTGTCTATTCCCAGTGTATCGTCGACAGTACTTCCTCGGCTCACTCTTTTACTAAGTATTTCAATCCCGAAGACCTTCTAATTTTTTTTCAAATCCTGAAATTTAAATCTTTTATTCACTCCCGTAACACACGATTATTTCCCACCTTACAGCTTTATTAAAAAAATCATTTGTTGCACTTCCCACCTCGCTATGGAATTCCTTACCTCTGTATTCGCTATGCTACCAACCTTTAAATCCTGACTCTTCCGTCACTTTTTATTGCTGTAAGTTTTACCCAACCCCTAGTTTATATTCAAGCTGTAGTCTTCTTCTTCTTCGTTTTTTTTTTTTTTTTTTTTTTTTTTTCTTTTTTTACGGCGCATAGACATAAATCTTGGCCATTAGCGCCGACGTCCAGGGTACAGCCAGGAATTTTCTGAGCGAGCCCTGAGATGAGAAAATTTCTGGCGCCGCTGGGGATCGAACCCACCATCTCCCGCTTATGAATCTAGCGCGCTAGCCACTAGACCACGGGAGATCCCTTCAAGCTGTAGTATTTTAATTTTAATTGTTTTTTACCTGACTTTGTAAATTAAACATTATTTCTAATGGACCACAGAATAAGAATAAAAACTTTCATTTCTATCATAAATCGTGTAACTGCTGTTGGAACTGGTTACGCGGTTTCGTAATCTGGTTAATGTCTCGTTACAACATTTGCATACAGGTGTTTACGAATGAAAGAATGTGCTTAGTTATACAGCTCCTGCGTGACGGAGTTCTTATTTATAGACTAGCCCTTAGAATAATGACTTTGGATTGGATATTAATGAGAACTATTAAAAGATCTGTTATTGACTTGAGGTTTCATGATTGCGAAACTCTAAAGCTCTGATTAGAAATTACAGTCAATGGGAGATAATGAAACATCAGTGCAAGGAGAAGTTAGTTCTCCTGAACAATAATGGTGAAAAAGCTGGAAAGGAAAAATCCCTGACCTGCTCCATTATGCTTCCATCCCCTTTAATTTCCTTCATTATCAACCCGAAATTTAGCACCTGCCGACCCATTCGGGTTCTTCTGATAAGTCTTTCAACCTTCCAAGATCTCAGTAGAACTGACTATTTTTAAATGCATTTTTACTGCTCTTGTATTAGATCTCGCCTTTATATTGCTAAGGTGGACAAGAGTACCGGAAGGCAAAAAAGTCCGACTCGCAGGAACTGCTTCATCTTAGCGCGTTTCCGTTCATATCCCTAGTGTCATTAGGGATAAAATAATAAAAATAAAATAGCTACATAAAATAAAATAAAATAGAAAGAACATTAAGGTGGACCATACAGCTCTTCCAAAAGAAGACATTTTCCCCCCCTCCCAATTGATTGCACCATTTCTAAAGCCAGCTTAATTTTTTGAATCGGCATTGCTTTGATGATTAGACCAGTTGACTGTATAATTAGATTTATACGTAGAATCGTATTTATTGTATAATTTATACGTATTTATTGTAAGAATAAGAATCGTATTTATTGTATAATTTATACGTATTTATTGTAAGAATAAGAATCGTATTTATTGTATAATTTATACGTATTTATTGTATAATTGTAATAATAATTGTATTATGCCTTAGTTATATAGAATGTACATATATAGACAATAACGTAATATAATGTAGTAATACACCGCTTCAGCTTGGAACACCGTAGCATACCTCTGGGGAGGTATGCTACGGTGTTCCAAGCTGAAGTCACCGCCATCGGCGCTTGCGCAGACCTTATGAATAGCGGCTCTCCATTAGACAGGCGCTTCACTATTTTCTCCGATAGCCAAGCGGCCATAAGAGCTCTATCCACGAATAGGATCAGGTCAAAGCAATGCAAAGACAGCTTAAACTTACTTGGACGACGTAACAAGGTCAGACTGGAGTGGGTCCCAGGCCACTCTGGTATCCAGGGTAATGAAAGAGCTGACAAGTTGGCCAATATTGGTGCAGCGACAATCCCCCTATCACCAGAACCTCAATGTGGGATTGCACCAGCTGTGGCCAGATTAAGCATTAGAAGGTGGGCGGAAGCTGAGCATAGGAGGAAGTGGTGCAGCAGCTCCACCCAGAGACAGGCGAAGCTGTTCCTTTCCTTTGTGGACAAGAAGAGGACGGAGACTCTCCTTAATCTGTGCAGGTCCAAGGTAAGACTTGTAACAGCTCTTCTTACACGTCACCTTAGAATGCACCGGCACCTCTATTCTATGGGGCTGACCAGGACTTCATGATGCAGACTATTGCGTCTATTCATGCTTTGAAGACGACGAGACGCCGTACCACATCATATGCAGATGTCCAGCTCTTGTAGCAAACAGATACCTGTATTTTGGTGCAGACTTCATAGATGACCCTAGAAGGCTACCTGAACTGAACCTTCGGACTCTATTAAGGTTCATCTCGGATAAGGCGCTGTTGGTGTAACAGGCTGGCTTGTCGGGTGGCACAATAGGCCTTGTTGGCCTCGGTGCAGCTCCCTCTATGTGGGCACCCGTTTTAATAATATATATATATATATATATATATATATATATATATATATATATAAATGTAAGGTGTACATCGCTATAAAGCGTTAACAAAAAAATAAAATAAAATGAATAGAAGTAGATTTTGGTATGTTTTGATCTTTCATGAAAAATATGAAATAAGCTCTCAAAGCATGGGCGTATATAGAAAATAATTTCGGGGGGGGGCTGAGACCATTTCCGGGGTATAGAATACTCACAATTTAGAACTTGGAATAGTTTTAACCAACTAAAACGCTATTACACCTAAAATAAAGTATTTTTCATTAACTAAGTGATCTTATTTAATTTATTTTTAAGGGTTTATGATACATTTTTACCGATCAACTCAAAATTTCGGGGGGGGGGGGCTGCAGCCCCCCTTATATAAGCACATGTCTCCAAGAGAAGAAAGATTTAAAGCGGCACAACAGGGGACTGACAGTACCTTAAGCGGAAATAACTGCCCCCGCCTTCTCAACGTTCTGTATAGAAAAAAACTATTATTAATATATTTCTCTTTTTTTCATTTTTCACTAAAATACTCATTTTCCTGTTAAATGTAACATAGAACAAAAAACAACCAATTAAAAAGTGAGTTAAACAGAGACAAAAACCAGATCGAAAGAACAAAACTAACACTTTCTAGGGTTTAAGCACTTATTTCTCCGATTGCCATCTCAAGAGAGTATTTTTTTTGTAGAAAATTTTCAAAGCAGTCGTATTTTACTCTCTTACAACGATTTTCGAACTGTTTTCGAGATATTTACGAAAATATACGAAGATACCAAACCTTTTCATGCCAAATAATAAAATCTTTTTTTTTTTTTTTTCGAAGTCCAAATGTAATCATCTTAAAACATTTTAGTTTAGATGATTTTGATTAGATGATGTAAAATTCTGAGCTTATATGGCTTTTGAATTGGTTACTAATTCTGACCCCAAAACACCTTGTTAACCGTTTTGTCGTCATGCAGAAATTTCAAAGTTTATCAATGTAAGGCAGCATTTTAAAGCACTTATTTTATTCTTTAAAATTTGGTATTACACACAAAATCTATATATATATATATATATATATATATATATATATATATATATATATATATATATATACACATGAGATGGGTAATACCAAATTTTAAAGAATAAAATAAGTGTTTTAAAATACTCTCTGTATTCTAACATGGCTTACGATAGAGCAGCGCTATCAAGACAATAGTCGTGGCGATATCACAATTTACTGATGGCTTGCCGGATTTTTAATTACCGACTGTACAAATACAGAGGGGGCGAGTTTAGCTCAGTGTCAACGCACTCTAATATTGAACCGGAGGGCCTGAGTTCAAACCCAGTGAGCGCACTAAAATATTTATCGTCTAGTACCGTCGTTCAACCTTCAATTAATTTTATAATGGGTACCTACTAATGATCTCAGCAGTCACTGCAAGAGGGGAAAAATAATGCAAAGGGAAAAATCATGCGGCCGGACCATAGTAATGACTTCACTATCACCCTAGTGTGTCATATGGTCATGAATCAGATGCTCGAGAGCAGAGTTGGGCAAAAGTTAGCGCACGCTAAAAGCTGATACCTCTCCGCTAATTTAGCGAAACTGTAGAAAGCCAGCGCTAATAATTAGCGGTAAGCGGCGGCAGTGCGCTAACCGCTAATCTATTTATGAAATATCGTAATTGCTAATAGCTTAAGCTATAGTTACAACATTTTGTCACCTCAAAGTTCACTTCCGGTCTGCTCTGAGCAACCTCACTCCTGTTCCACTTCCGCTTCAATCTACAGGATTTACGATCACATCAATGTCAATTTCGGTTACATCCGGTCGACTCATGCCTATCACTGGGTAACTCCTGTTCGATCTGGCTTACTTCCGGTCACTCACAGAGAATGGCACACTCTGACACTCCTTAATCTAGGTTACTTCCGGTCTTATATTCATTCCTGGGTCGTTTCCGGAAGTACCCCAGGGCCTTCCAGACACTCATGATAGACCGGAGGTGAACCGGCAGTGACCCGGAAGTAATTGTAAGCAACCGGAAGTGGTCCGAAGTTGTCCAGATTCCTCCGGAAACTGTCCAGGAGTAATTTTGGTGACCTCTCCAGTCGAGAGTATCTGCCCTTTTCGCATATTTTTTACATAAAAACAACTTAACTGTATTATAATGTAATATTAATTGAAATAATTTTGAATGACTTATAGGAAACATGTTGGGGGCGAGGTTAGCTCAGTGGTAGCGCACTGGACTAGTAAGTTGGAGGACCTGAGTTCAAATCCCGAGCAAGCACTAAAGATTTTTTCTTCTAGTGCTACTCTCATTGGGTTGAATTCGGCCTCCCTGACCGCCCCTAGGCCAACCCAGCCTTTAATTAATTTAATAATGGGTACCTTGGTGCTAATGACTCTAGCAGTCGAAGCAGCCAAGGGGAAAATCAGGCGGCCGGAGCATAGTACTGACCACACTATCTCCCTTGTTTGCCGTATGGTCATGAATCAGATACCTCTATAGTATCTGCCCCTCTGGGCCCTTGTGGCCTGTTTCTATCATGTTTTTATGATGTAATATATTTATTTAATATTATTGACAATTATGTTCTTCCACCATCCTCGCGAACCATTACTTTCTCGCGTACAGCATTTTACTAAACCCTCCCCTAGCTGATATGACAGAGGAAAATACGAAGATGTTTTTTCAAAAAGTTTTTAATGAGTGTATTCAATATCTGCATTTCCTTGGGGATTTGCTAAAAGAGATATGTCTCCATTCCCCAGAGAGGTCTTGAACCACCAGAAGTTTCCAACCTTCTTGGTATAAAGTTTTCTTAGGTATGGAATTTCTTATTTACGAACTGTTTGTATCCAGGACATGGTTGAGGTGAAAACGTGGCTTTCTTACTTCAAGAGTATTTTGATATTTATGGAAGTCATCAGGTCCTTCTGTTTCGGCTTGTGAACTTTTGTATTCTATTCCTGTGGATGCGTGGGCAGGAGGTCGTATCCTTGGATCACATTTACGCTTTGTTTATGTTAATATGAATATATTCACACCTAGCCCAAGAGCCAGTAACCGCACGTTTCATGAAGTGTTTTATGCACCTTGAAATTTTGCTATAATTTACCCTTCCGGTAGATAAGAAGGTATATATGCGTAGGCTAGACATAACGTGGAACACCAGGGACTGCGCATAGAGGAAAAATTGAGTTTTATTCAGAAGCCAACTATCTTTAATGTAAAATCAAGACAATTTTACAATGAATAATTAATAAGACTTGACAAACCAATTTGTGATATATGCAATACAGCCTTTACTGTAAAACACCTACTTACGGAGTGCAGAAGACGACACTAAAACGACATATTCCACATGAAATTTACGAATTGTTGAGGGACAGCAGCCAGTACATAAACACAATACTTTCTTACTTGCAGAACACTAAACTATACACTCACATTTGAAGACAACTGCTGAATAACAATAGGCTTCCAGGCATATTACAAACATTTCCAAAACTCAGTTTATGAAAATAATTGAATTAAATACCCATCTTGATGCTGGTTCATTAGATCATACAGGTACTACCTTGAAGGGGTGAAATCGCAGTAGATGCGAATCACTTATAAATATATAAATAAATCGCAGTAGATGCGAATCACTTATAAATATATAAATAAATCGCAGTAGATGCGAATCACTTATAAATATATAAATAAATCGCAGTAGATGCGAATCACTTATAAATATATAAATAAATCGCAGTAGATGCGAATCACTTATAAATATATAAATAAATCGCAGTAGATGCGAATCACTTATAAATATATAAATAAATCGCAGCGTGATTAAAGCACTTCATTTAATATTAAGTAATAAAAACAAGGTACCTTTGATTTTTTTTTTTTTTAATTTACATCTTAACGCCCTTAAAAGTATCTGCCTTATTTATTATTTATTGTAACATTCCCTTAATTTTCAATTATTTTTACATCAATGGTAGTTGGCTTCTGAATAAAACACTATTTTTGGGTAATATTTTTTTGCACCTTTCTCCAATCCGCAAGTACCTGGTGCTCCACGGTAGGCCTAGCCAACACATATTTACCTTCTTATCTACCCAAGAGGTAAACTATAGCAAAATTTGAAGGTGCATACAACACGTCATGAAAAGTGCGTTACCAGCTCTCCGACTAACCGTAGTTATTTCCTGAGAATATGTATGCGTTAATATTCAGAGTGTAAATACACATGTACTCCTATTTGTGAATATTATTCTGCCGATCGACTATTGACATAGGCCATGGCGGTCCCCAAGTACCGCCTGCTACCTCCAGCTAAAGCGCTATTCTACACCCCTTCAACACTCACCTATGTTGATTTCAACGCGTATAGGTTCGCTCTGGCCCCGATCCATCCCTTAAGTAATTGACCAAATTTTTTTTAAGTAAACATTTAGTACGTACGCAGAGCGTCCACCAAAAAAGGGTATAATGTAAAAAAAAATGTGAATTCTTTCTTTTTTTCTATTATTTATAATGTTATGAAAAAACGTTTGTCCCCGTATGAAATTTCATCAATTCTTCTAGGTCGTTCAACTTTGTGTTTGGTTTGTTTAGATTTTTAGGCCATTCAGGACCGATAGCTTCGAAAAAAATGTCCGTCAGGGCCTAAGTCTTCTTTTTGTATAGTTATTTCGGCAAACACACACACACACACACACACACACATATATATATATATATATATATATATATATATATATATATATATATATAAAATTAGTGTGAAACTTTTAAAATGATTTAATTTTAGTGGATTAATTACTATTTAGTAAAATGTCAAATACGCCACGATAGCGCGCCCGCTGAAGGAAGTTTTCGGGCTGATTCAGTATCATACGATACCAGACCCACAAACCTAACCGGGAATACGTCATGAGGTCCCAAATCAAATACGAAGCCTATAGGACAAGGCCCGGAGTAGCGGGATAGAAAGAAAACCAAGCTATCTGCTGACGCATGCCACGACGCTGGGCCCGCAGAACACAGCTCTCTTACGCATATGCCACGACACTGGGCCCGCAGAACACAGCTCTCTGACGCATATTTCACGACGCTGGGCCCGCAGAACACAGCTCTGACGCATATGCCACGACACTGGGCCCGCAGAACACAGCTCTCTGACGCATATGCCACGACGCTGGGGCCGAACGTGTTAACTGTTATAATGTATTCCTTTTGTTTGTGCATTTTCTATGAATGTTTTTCTTAACACATTAGTTATTTCGCTATTTTTATTTTATTTTACTTTTCCAAATTCTACTTATTTATTTATTTTTTTTATGTTTGTAGTATATTCGATATTTATAAATAGAATATTATTTTGCTGTGCACAAGGCTTTAAGGTTCGGAAAAACTGGCGTTGTTTGAAAAATTGTCACTCATGGAGAAATATTATAATTCTTCTATTCGATTTTATCCAAAACTGTGCAGGAACAAGTTCTATATGGAAATATGCTTAGATAAGATCCTTACTGTTTTTTCTTTGAGCATGTAATACTTAGAGATTTCCACCAATTCTTACAAGTTTTATATCCTTTCAGGATATATTTCATTTCTTAATTAAATATATGAATATATGAGTGTATAATATATATAAATATTTGAGTTGAAAGAAGATGAGACAGCAGGGAGGGGATGATGAAAATTCATGAACCCCTGTCGGTGGGGATCAAGAAATGAAAAAATGGGTAAGGTAAGAATGTAGGACTTAGAATTTATTATTAATACTTTCGATTCTGTTTATGAAATCTGGAATTAACTTCTATTTTACACAAGTATTATTATAATTTATTTATTGAGCTAATATATTCAAATATATATATTTTTAAATAAATTAATATATGAAAATGAAGTATCTGTACATAAAGGGTACCGCAAGTAGATCACAGTACTCAAGAAGGGTGAAACTATACCAAAAATTTAGTTAATTGGTACCTCTCAGTATTTTTTCCATAAGCCGCCTTGAAGTTTATTTAGAAAAAACTTGGTTTTTGTGAGAAAAAAAAATTGTATTGCTTGTACACATTATTTTTCAATCCTACTTTTTAAACATACTCGTTCCTATATGAATGGAGGTGAATGGAGTACAGTACTAAATATTATTTAAATAATAACGCCCATTTAAACAGAAAGCAGATTTTTGGGGCTGATTATGTACAGGTTACGAGCCTTTTCTAGCCAGGATAGGGGTAATGCCTTTTCTAGCCAGGATAGGGGTAATGCCTTTTCTAGCCAGGATAGGGGTAATGCCTTTTCTAGCCAGGATAGGGGTAATGCCTTTCTAGCCTGGATAGGGGTAATGCCTTTTCTAGCCAGGATAGGGGTAATGCCTTTTCTAGCCAGGATAGGGGTAATGTCTTTTCTAGCCAGGATTGGGGTAATGCCTCTTCTAGCCAGGATAGGGGTAATGCCTTTTCTAGCCAGGATAGGGGTAATGCCTTTTCTAGCCAGGATAGGGGTAATGCCTTTTCTAGCCAGGATAGGGGTAATGCCTTTTCTTTTTTGGAAAGTATATCCACTATCCCTAGTGGGATTTGAACTCACGGCCTTTTGTCGTTGGTAATGAACAGCTGACTCAATTAATTATTTCTAATATTATTCTGTCTAGAGTAAACTCCTTTATTTTTGTATTCTTTTTACTAGGCATGTTACCAATGTTTCTCATTAGTTGAGCGAGAATGGGAGCTTCACTGGCGATTTGGACGACTTTACTGACTATTGAACTGACAATCACATTTAAGTACTGAAAACAAACTGATACGTACGCAACAGATCTGTGGGAAACATCTAAAAAATCTAACATTTAAACTTTCCATACCGAAGTCCTAAGAACAATAGTCGATGCTCTGTTCAACGTTTCCAGCCTCAACCTTTATAAAGACCTCGACATCCCACTTTCCAAGGCAAACTTTCCTCACATGAAATCCTGAAGTCCTCTCCCTAACGAGCTTCACCCTAATTTTCCATGTAGACATTTTTTTTTTTCATAAACAATGCATAAAACATCCTTCCAGTCAGCCTATTTGAAAACGGAAAACACTGTTCGAAAGCCCAAACAATACTGAAGGCAACTGTTATTACTGGAGCTGTAAAAGTGAATTCCCTTTATTTACCTTTTGAATCTAAAGGGAAAAGTAATGTAGGAGTGTCCTTCCGAAGGGACACTAGTAAGCGGGTAGGATCTAGGATCACTTGTGACCTTTCATAATGACACCCGCAGCGAAAGTGTAAATGGAGGATGAAGTTAAGCATATCATATCATATTAACGGATCTATTTATAATGAAATAACCAACAAAAAATTTATAATAATAATAAAAAAAATCTTCTAATATTCGTTGCAAGGAAGTAAAAATAACGGCGGGTGCGCGCAAATTGATAATTTGGCGCATTTCTAATGGACATATTTAGGTTACGTGAAGTAAAGGAAAACCATTGCTGGCTCTTCATTTGACGTTTTAGCACTTTCCGGTCGTAATTTCTGCGGTATTGTAACGAAACTCTGTATACGTCGTGGGTAATTAATAAGAAAGAAGTGTTGCGAAGATGAGCTAAATCGGTCTATCGGGAAGGGGGGTTTTCTTTGTACTATATTTCAATAGAATTAGCCCGCCAGAAGTAGGTTCACAAAGCCGCCGCTAGGAGCGCTTTCTACCACTAGGGGGAAGTTCCCCTACAGTCCTGTATCCTCTTTCTGCGTCAGTTCAAAAGACGAAAATTTGAATTTATTAAGTTCATGTTTTTATTTTAAGGAAATTATTCAGGAATGCAATCTACACTACCCAAATTCTGAGGAAAGTGCTTAGTTATGCAGCTCCTGCGCGACGGGCTTTTTTATTTCATGAATGTGTCTTTGTAGCAGATCTCAGACCGATCGTATTCATATTCGTCTTGATAGGGAAAGACAATGCTGGGAAAGGAGGAGACTTCAACATTTTGAAGAAATTTACCATATTATTTCAAGGTATTTTCAATATGGAAAAAAATGCCAAACATTGCCCTGTATTAACTTGGCAATTTGAAGTTCTAGAAAGTGAAGAACAAAAACAAATATAGACTTCATTTTTATATTGCGCCGTCAGATGATTTGAAAATGCTTCGAAGTTATTGTCTTCTACGGTGAAGTTAGGTTTAAAACCAACTGCCGGAATATTAAACATTTTAAAAATTCTCAAAGTTTCTTCATGCTGATTTGACCGACCAAAATGGTCATACTCTACCACATATGTAATACAAACCCCACATCCTCATTGAAGTGACTTTATTACTCTCATCAAAGAGTGAAGCTGGAGACCACACTATAAAGTGAATCGTTTTGTAAAGTCCGAACGAAGCGACGAATAAGCGAAGCTCTGTGGTATCTTGATAGACATCTGGTGTTTGCCTTTTGATGTCTGGTATTGAAACGGCCGATCCGCGCAGGTGCGTCATTATAGCGTGTTTCAATTTAACGCATATGCCGGATGTATTAGGGAAGCTTAAAATAAAGCATCTTTGTTCCGAAGTTAAATAAATTCGGACCATTTATGTTAACTGTGGAGCGTGAAAAAAACAAATATATAAATACATATAAATTTGAGTTACCTATCGATTTTTCGTTACCTATGCGATATAAAACGTCAACATTTCTCCTTTTCGTGACCTATGCGATATAAAACGTCAACATTTCTCTTTTCATGAACTATGCGTTATGAAACGTCAACATTTCTCCTTTTCGTGACCTATGGGTTATAAAACATCAACATTTCTCTTTCCATGACCTATGCGTTATAAAACGTCAACATTTCTCTTTTCGTGACCTATGCGTTATAAAACGTCGAAATTTCTCTTTTCGTGACCTATGGGTTATAAAACGTCAACATTTCTCTTTTCATGACCCATGGGTTATAAAACGTTAACATTTCTCATTTCATGACCTATGGGTTGTAAAACGTCAACATATCTCTTTTCATGACCCAAGGGTTATAAACCATCAACAGTTCTCCTTTTTTGACCTATGCGTTATAAAACGCCAACATTTCTCCTTTCATGACCTATGCATTATAAAACATTTCTCTTTTCATGGCCTATGGGTTATAAAACGTCAACGTTTCTCTTTTCACGGCCTATGCGTTATAAAACGTCAACATTTCTCTTTTCATGACCTATGCGTTATAAAACGTCAAAATTTCTTTTTTCGTGGCTTATGGGTTATGAAACGTCATCATTTCTCGTCATGTCCGAGGTCTTATGTGGGTTAAGCCAAAAGCCGACTAAAGTTATGAAAGCATTTCAACAATAATTCTTGACCATTGCAGTTCAGTTCTGATTATAATCAGATATCTAAGAAAAAAGTTACCAACAGACGCCAGGAGAAAGACCAAAGCTACGCATGGAGGGACCATGGGGTAAATGTAAGAAAAACACATTCCGGAAGGTTAATAAGCAAAAAGTGGCGAAGGAGGGCACGGGAGGATGAAACGGGAAATTTAGGAGTTACAGTTAGAAGAGGAAAAAAAAAACAAAGGGAGCAACGAGGGTTGGTGAGACAACGTTTTGGTCAGTAGATGAGTTTGTTGAAAATATTGCAAATAATACATATTTATTTATTTACATAAGAAGCTAGAAGGCAAGGTTAATATGATAAAAAAAAAGGGGGAAATAGATGAAAATAAAAAATAATAAAGTAATAATTTATGAATTACTTGTTCATGATCAAAAAATTGAATAGAACTCGAAATAAATGTCTGATAAAAAGTGATAAAATAGGACTTTAATTATAATAATAATCGATATGATAATGTAATGTCTAACTGTAAAAAAATGTTTAAAAAAATAAAATAAAAATAAATACGTCGGTTGACAATTATTGTAAGATCGGAAATATAATATTACTATTACTTAATATTATTTTATTTTATGTATTCCTGGTCTTCAGCAGAAGAAATGACTGTAGGAATTGATGTTATTAATATTTATATAAATATGTAGGTAAGCATTCATCCAACTGAGCGTATATTTTACATAAAGGTCATAAATGTGTTTATTAAATATGTGGGTAAGCATTCATCTAACTGAGCGTATATTTTACATAAAGGTCATAAATGTGTTTATTAAATATGTAGGTAAGCATTCATCTAACTGAGCGTATATTTTACATAAAGGTCATAAATGTGTTTATTAAATATGTAGGTAAGCATTCATCTAACTGAGCATATATTTTACATAAAGGTCATAAATGTTTTTATTAAATATGTAGGTAAGCATTCATCTAACGGAGCATACATTTTACATAAAGGTCATAAATGTGTTTATTAAATATGTAGGTAAGCATTCATCTAACTGAGCATATATTTTACATAAAGGTCATAAATTTGTTTATTAAATATGTAGGTAAGCATTCATCTAACTGAGCATACATTTTACATAAAGGTCATAAATGTGTTTATTAAATATGTAGGTAAGCATTCATCTAACTGAGCATATATTTTACATAAAGGTCATAAATTTGTTTATTAAATATGTAGGTAAGCATTCATCTAACTGAGCATACATTTTTCATAAAGGTCATAAATGTGTTTATTAAAATTTCAATCGTCCACTTGTACATAAAGAGATACTTGGGGCGGTTTATCTAGTGGTTATAAGTAGAGCCCGGAAGTTAGGCATTTATTTTTGGGTGAAATAGGCAGGAAAAAAGGCACTTAAAATACTGAAAATAGGCAGTACTGTAATATAAATAGGCATTTATTAGGAGTGAAGGCAAAGAGGAATCTCACACATTATTGATAAAAATATGTATTTTAAAAACACATTCATTTCTTTATTACCAACTAGCTGTTACCCGGCGTGCCATGCGTACCTACTTTCTGATTCCATAAAATCAAAAATAAATTAGGAACCCCGTTCATTGTTTCGAACCCCTGACATCCGAACTGTGAGTCATAAACGATTTTAACATAGCATATAGCTCTATGGGACGATTTTAACATGGCCTACGAGACTTTCCGGATCAAGACCTATCAGTATTCCAAATTTGGTCAAAATGTGTGGATTTGTATATTGAACAAACGGACAAACAGTCAGACACGTGATTTTTATATATATAAATAGATTTATCACAGAATTAGTGTACTTACACTCAAGGGAATTACTTCCCTTGTTACAAGCAACAACAAGATGCTTTTTCAAAGTATCAACTGTTATAGACCTTCTCAGAAAAAACGTTTTTCATCATGGCAAAACTTCCTCTGCATTTTCTTATTTTTATTTTTTATTTTTTTTATTTTTTATTTTTTTTAACGGCGCATCTACATCTTGGTCATTAGCGCCGGGCTATCTACAGGTTGCCACCCTTTTCTAATGCCAACAGCACGTGGTCGGTCACCCATTCAGGTACTGACCACGCCCGACGTTGCTTAACTTCTGTGGTCTATGGGAACAGGTGCATTCAACGTGGCTACGGCCGTTGTCGCATTTTCTTATTATTTGGAAATCCGGAATACCAGGTAATTACACCATTGTCACAGGGCTGTGAGGAAGGAGATGTAACTTATTTCTCTCATCCTCTCTCTATTCATTATGATTGTGCATTCCTTCTATCAAGGAAGGCTCTGTTATTTACAGAGGTCAAATCCACGGGTTGGGAAAATAAGCTTTCGAATAGATATTTGTGACGGCAATTTGTAATTTAATTTGTGCAACCTTTTTTGACTTCGATGAAAGGAAATTCAATATGTGCTTTTTGAAATGTTTAAATCGCAGAAAAAATTGCATAACAGCAAAAAAGGCAAAAATAGGCAACGGAAGCTTAACTAGGCAAAAAAGGCAAAAATAGTCAACGGAAGCCAAACTAGGCAAAAAAGGCAAAATAAAAATTGTCGCTACACTTCCTAAATGCACGGAAACATATTTATTTCTATCTGATTCTTCAATATATCCATTCAGATAAAAAAGGCATTTTGCCTAAGTTCCGGGCTCTAGTAATAAGTCTTTTATAGCCAGAATTGTACTAATGCTTTACATTTTCCAAAAGATAACCCCCCCCCCCCCTTCCTACAAATGTGTTTAGTGTTAATAATACACGCCTCTGTGCCTTCATTGAAATTCATGTTGTGTATGAATGAGTACCTATAAACTATATTTCGTTTAACTTACTCTGACTTATCCAGCATATTTTTTTCACTCTTTGCAGTTTTTGCGAGTAGAGAATTTAATCGCCGATCTCTGCTCTAACGAACAAAAACACGTCTCACGAAAAAGCCTTTCTTAACCCTCCGGATGATCGGAGACCCTCGACCAACCACTCGTTCGTTAGATAGGGACCCATAACGAATCCAGTCGGCGCACGCGCGTTCCGAAGTACAGTCGCAGCGGAAAAAAATCAGTCCTATTACTTTCCGGACAGACCCTGTAGATGGTAGAACTTTAAATATGGTGGAATTTTGCATTGATTGTTCATAGAGCTTTACATGTGATATAGGTTTACAGATGGATGATGATCTACATATATATTATATTATTGTAAATGTAGATGATATTCAATTATATATATTACGGCGCATCGACATCTAGGCCATTAGCGCCGATTCAATTATATTATTAATAATATAATGATATTCAATTATTATATTAACTAGCTGAATACCCGTGCTTCGTCACGGCAGGTAAGTAGTTATTTAATTGCATTAAATAATATATTATCAAAATTAACGCTACTACATAATTTTCTAGAGTTTATTATAGCGCGGTTCCTTTCATAATATATGTTATTCATCAATTGATAATTAATCAAAGTATAATGTTACTTGACATCGGAGCGCTCAGGACCAGTGTGAAAAATCAGATAACGTAGTGATAACACGTTATCTATAGGTTAGCAATAACAGCAGTTTAACCAGTTAAAATTCGTTGCCAACGACAATACGAGTATTATTTGCGAGTATTACCAAGAAGTGTTCTGACTGGGGATGCTGATGGGTGAGAAGGCTGTGCAAGGGTTCGGGATATTATTACCTCGGATGGACCATCACCACGTTAACTCTATGAGGGATAAAATCAGAAGTTATTTCTAGTAATTCAAAGTCTGCAATCATAGTGGAAATGAACCGCAAATAAAAATAATATTATGAAATAGCTACAGTACGGGGTCTCTCGTGGTCTAGTAGCTAGGCGCTTTAGATAAGTGGGAGATGGTGGGTTCGATTCCCACAGGTGGCAGGAATATTCTCATCCCACGGCTCATTGGGAAAATTCCTCGCTGCACCCTAGATGTCGGCGCTAATGGCCTAGTTGTCGAAGCGCCGTAAAAAAAAAAAGAGCTACAGTACGGTAACAGCTGTTCTGTTATCGTCCTAGCAACTATTGCTACCTAAGGTTGCCTGCTCTAACCAATTAAAAAGTCCGACTCGCAGGAACTGCATCATCTTGGCGCGGCTCCGTTCATATCCCTAGTATCATTTGAAAAGCTTAGAAAAGAAATAAACTTTATATATATATATATATCTCGTGAAAATTGTCAAAATCCTCTCGAACATCTCGAATAAAAGTGATATTAAGGCGTCAAGGACACCGACAGTAGCTACCTTATACACAGAAGCGGAAATTACACAATCCGACTCTAATTCAAAAGCAAAGCTCTATAAATCTTTACAAAATATGCCTAATAAAGCCTAGTGGATACAGAAGGATCAAGAAGAAGTACTCAAGATTGAGAAGAACACCATGCCTAATATAGCCTATATAGAATAATATGCCGAATAAAGCCTATCTAGTAGATACAGAAGGACAAATAACAAGTCTTGACGAATAACAAGTCAATATATAGAATAATAAACCTAATTAAGTCTAGTGAGTAGATACAAATGGACCAAAAACAAGTCTTGAGGAAGCTTGTTTTTTTTTCTACTTAAATCCTTTTTATCAATACTTAGTATATAATCTGTGTTAAAAACTATTGATTGCTAATTGATGAATCGGGTTACAACTAAGTAGTCTTTATGAATATTTAGTATATAACCTATGTTTGGAAGTGTGTTATTTCAGAATCTAGTATAGTTTAAGAAATTTTGGTGAATGAAATCATTAAATTGCTCTCTGTACCCTGCCTATGCTTTGTATTTGTGTCGGCAGATACCTGGGGTATATTTACAACTCTTGAGGATTAACTCCTAGCAGGTAAATATCCTGGGGACCTTGATTTCTATGGGCACTGAACCGACTCTCTATTTGCTCATAGTATCTAACCGTTGTGAAGTTTATTTTTTGGATTTAGGACAATATACATATGTAGACTAAATCATAGCAAGAAGTCTACCTCTGTCGTCGGTTCTTAACTATGTAGACTCGCTAATGTTACCCAATCTTAGATACATCGTAATTAAAATCCGCAGCAAAAAGACGACATTTCATCAGAATCCCCTGATTAATAAAACATATATAGAATAATATGCCAAATAAAGCCTATCTAGTGGATAAAAATAGAGGAAAAACGCCGTTCGTGGTGGTAGAAAATCTTACAAGGCATTTCGCTCAGAAATCTCCGAAATAGTGTTACTAATTTTACGTATCCTGTTTTATAGCCAAATATATTTATATTCTATAATCAATAAGAAAAAACTACTTGCAATAAAAAACTATGGGTAACAGATGAAAATAGGAGATACCGAGAACAATTCTAAAGAACGAAATTAACACCAGTACTGTAATCTAGATATTCATTCGGCATCTTCGAATTCTAACAAACAAAATATTGCTTCTAATTATGCGTATCCTGTTTACTGACAAATACATTTGACTGCTCTAAGCAAGTACAAAAATAAAGAGCAGGGGAAAAAACAGCGGGAAACACACAAATAGATCCGTTTAAATAAACGAAACTAACTAACTAAGTTTTAAGCACTTATTTCTCCTAATGTGACGACCCCATCAAACATTTCTTGAAAACATTTTTTGTAGAGAATTTCGTAAGCTTTCGACCTGTTACATTTCACTTGCCACGATTTCCTAACCCTTTTTGAGATATTAAGGAAAATATACGAAGGGGGCCTAATAGATATTCATACGGTATCTGAGAATGCCAAGATTCCGCAAAAATAAAATATTGTTTCTAATTATACGTATCCTGTTTTATTGGTAAATACATTTCACTACTATAAGCAATTGCCAACACTAGGGAATATGCCAAAGAACTTGGAGTAGGAGCCTCGACAATTTCAAGACATTTGAAGGAAATCGGCAAATCCAAAACTGACATTTCATACGATACAGCCTGATATATTTCTAACAATGAATTGTTTTTCTTATTTTAATTAATCTGTTTTATTGTCAAATACATTATCCAACTTTAAGCAATTAAAAAATAACAAGGAATAAAAACAGACAAAAAGAATCGTTCGAATAAACGAAATCAATTACTTCAAAATTTAAGCACTTATTTCTCCGATTGACATCGCTTATTCAAAACTTTCTTCAGAACCTTTTTTGTAGACCATTTAGTAAGCTTTCGAATGGTAACCTTTCGCTTCCCAAGATTTTCAACCGTTTTCGAGATATTAATGAAAATATACGAAGTTACCAAAACTTTTCATTATTTCTAGCAACAGAAAATTGGTCTCATTTTACCTATCCTGTTTTACACACAAATACATTTTCCTTACAAATACAACATAAGAAATTACAAAAATAAAAAGCAATAAAAAACTAAGGGAAAGTGAGAAAAATTACAAAAAGAACGACAAATACCCGTTCATATGAACTAAACAGAAGTATTTGAAGTTTTAAGCACTTATTTCTTCAATCACCTAAACAAACATTGTTTCAGAATCTTTTTTGTAGAGAATTTAGAAAGCTTTCAAATAGTTTCTATACACTTATCAAAATTTCCCAACCGTGTTCGACATATTAATGAAAGTATACGAAGTTTCCAAAACTTTTCATGTCTGTTCACAAAATATTTTATTCTAACCCTTCCCTAACTCCAAACGTAACCAAACGTTTAAGATGTTAGTTTTGAAGAAATTCAAACATGCAAAAAATGTTTCAACTGAATCCCATGATTGCAAGTACCCAAACCAAAAACGTTATTCAGCAAATATTTTTCCAATTTTCTCGAAAACGGTTGAAGCTATCGCCTTAAAAATGGTGTCATTCGTTATTTTAGGTCAAGAAGCCTATAAAACAAGTACTTACAAGCATATGAACTCAAAAATGTAAGCGTTACGATACCTTTGCGCGAATTTCGCCCCAAACGCCATCTTCTAGTGGGCGGATTTTGCTGGTTAATGAACTTGACCTTTCAAATTGGACGATGGATTTTTGTACCAAATTTCATCAAAATCGGACCATTGCTCTCTGAGCTACGCCGCAAACAGACAAATATATATATATATATATATATATATATACATACATATAAGCGGGGTTCCTCCCTATGAAGGGAGGGAGGAACCGCGCTAAAATTCAAACTCCTCTAAAAATACTTAAAAAGTTGAATACCGAAAAATCCTTTCTTAGACAGTGTTTATATGCTATAGGGAGTGTCAAATTTCAAAATTGTCTGTTAAAGGGTTTGGGCTGGGCGATGATAGGTCAGTGAGTCAGTCAGTGGTATTTGACAAATATATAGTAGATATTGGAAGTTAAAATTTAAATAAATAAATGATATTCGTATAAATAAAAAGTCCTAGAAAACAGCAAGTGATATATATATTCAGTCTATTTATTATGTGTATTTAATTAAGAAATTAGTTGTTTTTAGAGTATGTTATATAGTCGGGTTTGTTTAAAAAATGTCCAACATATTTTAAAAATAATGCAGCCTGATATAGTTGGATAATGTGAGTTTAATTTAGATCGAAAGGTTCCTTTCTTTTGAAATGCTGCATTTATCATTCGTGTTGAGAGGAGAATACAGTTTTTGCCTAATCTTTTGCAGAAAACATTAGGAAATATCTATAAGAAAAGACCCCTAACGACCTAAGCATTTTATTCACCAGCAAGAAAAAGTACTCTAACGTTAGAGGAGAAATTATATTACATACCATATATTATTATTATAAGAACTTGGAAAAACTACTATAAATGTTATATCAGACAAAAATATATATATATATATATATATATATATATATATATATATATATATATATATATATATATATATATATATATATATATATATATATATATATAGAAACTCCTGACACATAGTGTGTATAAACCAGTGTTGGGCATTATTCGAATAAAGTATTATTCGAATGATTATTCAAATAAATTTTTAGTGAATGATGAATAATTCACTGAATTATCTTATTCACACGGTACATCATGAATTATTCAAATATTCATTATTCGTTATTCATTATTCGTTATTCATTATTCATTATTCATCATTCGTTGTTATTTATTTCTAGTTGGTCTACTGATTAATCCTACTCAAATACACATATATATACATATTTCTGCCTGCCAACATCATAATAAATCTATCATTATTCACTAAAATATGTTTATTCTGATTGATCATTCGAATAATTTGTGAATAAAACATAAACTTCATTCACAGAATAACGAATAATGAAAAAAAGTAATTATCCTTCATTCATGAATAAAATAATACATTTATTCATTAACCTTTATTCATCATTCTGAATAATATTTGCCCAACACTGGTATATTCTTACTTTTTAATAATTGTTCATTTAAAAAAAAAAATAAGAACTGACGTTTATTTAAAAAAAAAACAACAACATAGGAAGAGGGCTAAATACGGGGGAAGATCCGTGAATTTTTACTATCGATTATGTCATGCACTTTTCATGGAACAGAGAAATTGCAATGAGACAGCATACGTCTCACGTGACACGGCAAATTACGTTGATGTTAGAAATTGATGTACGCTATTAAATCAATAAACAATCCACAATCCTCTAAAGCTATTCAATCAAGGAAATCATCACAGTTAATTTATTTAAATGTAGTTCATCAATATTACAGGCTCACAAAATAAAAAATGACCTTGATTCGAATCGAGCCTTGATCGAATTCGGAATTCAGCGACCCTCAAAACCATGGAAGCTCTAGTTATTTCTTTTTTAACGACTTCAGGCGAACTTTGACCTTCAAATGCCCTTAAACCTGACGCGATGGAGTGAAACGGACTCCGAATTCGTATTCAGCGTGTCGAAATACATAAGAATATATTGAGGAGCTTAGTATCAAAGTTGGACAACTCCATTTTTTTCAGTTTTGAGATTTTTGTCGATTCTTTAGTGGATTTTTATGCTGCATTCGATTTTACAATTGCTTTTCATTAAGAACGGACAGAAAATTGGTAAAATAACGTTTATTTCAACCGTTCAGAATCAAAATATGGACAATTCCAACATAGTTTGGTTTCAAAAAATGACAACTCCATCAGTAGCCAATGAGAAGATTGCATTCATGCAATCTGCTCCCAACATGCACTGCAAATCCATCATGGCTGAATGTTTATATGTATATATATATGTTTAATAACTAGCTGTTATCCGGCACACTGTGGTTCCGAATGCCGGATTTTGGGACAAAACCTCTAGGTACTTGAATCTTTCTGATTTAGGTATGATTTTTGAAGAATTTCTTTTGTGCCGAGTCGAATGAGACCACTTCAAATTCTATAGAATAATTATTTTATTAATAAACGGGCTTTATATAACAACAACCGTGAAAAACAGCAAGTATTTAATTTAAAATATTCATACTTTACTCAAGTGGTAGAGCTATGTATCCTTCCAAATATATTTTCAAGACCTGAAGTGAATAAATTAACAACTAATGTGGTACTGGTAACTGTTCTCGACATATTCCTCTTTATTTAAATTTTCGCGTATAACAAATAAATATTGACAGTTTCACACTAGATACTAAATAGATCTCATCGTTAATGTTCAGTTATTTGCTATTAAAAACTTTTCAACAACTCTCTGCAGAAAATAATAATGGTTAACTCGTTTTTCATAAAATAATCGCATCGCTAATTGATAACTTTATTTTATTAGCTGTGCACAGGTGCGGCTGAGTACGGCGATGAAAATTATAGCACAGCCACTTCAATACATGTAGTTATAGGTAAAACTGTGCGAAGAGGATAGCTAAGTACCACTTTTTTTCTAAACTTAATAAAATAAGGATAATTTAGTTTCATTTCAGGTTTGTCAAACTGTATTTAAATAACATTTTTCATGTAATTTTTAACTATATAATTTTGATTTAATACATTAGACATAATTACATTATATTAAAACACCCTCGAGCATACCAAATTCACATTTGTTTGTTTTAAAATGTTAATGGCTCCCTTTGGTTTCAAAAACAGACAACTCCATGACTTGGTTTCAAACATGGACAACTCCACTATTTAAAGTGTAATTACGGCCTTAATACTTATATAAGTTTGTAGTGCCTTTGAAATAATGTTTCTGAGGCCTATAAGAATAGCATATAAAAAAATCACCATGATACTGACATTAATATAGTAGATATGGTTTTTTGCCTCTCCTGTAAAAAAAGCAAATGTGAAGTTGTCCAACTTTGATACTAAGCTCCTCATATGTACTGTATCTTTGGAAAACGCCACTTTTTTATTTTGTGGGTCTGTGTGATTAATGCTTACAAGGGGAGTATACTGTGGTGGGGTCACCGATTTGGTCCGATTTTTTTTTTCCTGGTGATTATAGATCGAAAAATAGTCGACACGTATCCGAGCGTACCGTCGATTGCGCCTCAGGAGCCAAGAAATAAAATAAAATAGGTTGAAAATGCTTCATTTTAGATATCAATTTCAGAAAATAATATCGACACGAGTCTCACAAATTCATTTTTTTTTAAGAGAGAGTTGATTAATGAACAAATACAAGCTTTAAACAATAATTTATATGTCGTCAAATATATTCAAAAATATGCTCCTGTAAGGAGTGAACTAGCATTATATATTTTTTACACAAAAAATAATAGCAGATTTAAAATGAGCACACCAAGAAACTTAAGGAGGTAAATATAGTCGAACACAAAAAATAATAATTTTTTCCTCTCTGGACGAGACAAGTAGTCTCCGGTATCTCTCGGTATTTGAGGAAAACAGTATTATTCTTTTTTGTTTTCGATGATATTTATCTCATTACAGTTTCTTGGGGTGTTGATTTTAAATATGCTATTATTTTTTTATTTATTTTTTTTTTTTTTTTTATAAAAGTTATCGTGCGTCGACTACAATGGCCTTTAGCAGAATACCCTACTGTTTAAGTTAGCCGAATATTATATAATGTTAGAAATCTTTACTAATGTTTATATTTTACAATATTATATTTTAATCCAAATTTCTATATATATTTTTTATTTCAAGGGATGTTACATTTTTAGATATGTTTGTGTGCTTTAATAAATTTAAGGTCATCAATAATATTCTGATATTTTTCTGTTTTATTCAAAATGTCTTTACTGTTAATATCAAACCTATCCCTGGCTCTTTGTAACTGGGAGCATTCCACTAAATCTGCTATTATTTTTGGTTCTAATACTAGTTTACTTGAAAACTTGAGCATATTTTTAAATTTATTTGACGAAACATAAATTATTATTTGACAACTGTATTTAATCTGCTTTATAAAAAAAAAAATATTGAAAGAATCATGTCGATATAAGTTTCTAAACTCGATATATGAAATAAAGGATTTTCAACATGTTTTATTTTATTTCTCAGCTCCTAAGGCACATCGGACGAAACGCTCGGACATGTATCGACTATTTTTCGATGTAGGATCACCAGGAAAAAAATATACCAAATCGGTGACCCCGCCACGGTATGCACCCCTTGTTAGTATGGAAATATAACATTTTCTAAGACAAATGTGTTTAAGACCGTCAAATAAGGTTATGGATTCGCATTTTTTTGTGATCTTTTAATTTTCAAATTATATTCGGTTTAATTAATCCCTTTATAGGTTC
>OX328131.1:66429065-66461565 GCA_946811695.1 Gonocerus acuteangulatus
TCTTCTCTCTCTCTCTCTCTCTCTCTCTCTCTCTCTCTCTCACTCACTATATCTATACAGATAATAAAATTCTAACCGATCGCTGTCTGTATATGGAAGATATATGGGGAAAAAACTATTGGGGGCCTTTATCAACGCAATAGTACACAAAACAAAGATTTTAGAATTTTTGTCTGTTTATCTGTGCGCGGTAATCTCATAAACGGCTTATCCGATTTAGTAGTGGTTTTCACCAATATTTTTTGGTAAGCTTCACTTTACATTTAGTGTTCGCTTCATGCCAATCGGTTCATAAATAAAAAAGGTATGCCAATGTAAAGAATCAAGACGAACGTTTCATGAACTATCATTAACACGATACACACTAAGTTTTTTGTTTTTTCCAAAATTTTATATATATATTAAATTTATATATAGGCCCCCAATAGTTTTTTTTAATGTTCTTTTATTTAAATTATGAAATAATTGTTTAATCTTTTTGTACAGACGCTTGTACGAGACTCATTTAATTTAACAGTTTTTTGGTTTGTTTAGGTTATCAATTCTTGTGATTATTAATGTTTAATGTATGCAATAAACTTTCACAATGCTATTTTTTTAGTTAACAGAATATATCTAATTTAAAAGTATCAGAAGATCTATATCTCATAAAGCGCTTCATATAAATAATGGATACCTACAGATTTTCATACAAAAAGCGATATCTGATATTTCAGTTTTCACCACGGATATATCTGATAGCGTCTACTGATAAGTAACTCATACAGTTCGAGAACAATGGCGACCTGAAAGTTGTCCTGAGTAAAACTGTGCCGTCTGTGATATTGAATCATATCAGTGTTTGATAAAGCTGCAAGGCTCACACACATTGTAGGAGGATCCTTCATAAAAGGTCCGTCACGCAAGAGCTGCGCATACTGAGCCTATTACTCGGCAAGACATCACCTACAATAAAAATTTATGTTGCACTCTTTGAAGAACCTTCATCGATCCTATTTCATATATGCCAAAAACAAGGCCCGTTCAAATTTATAATTTTTTAAATTATTTTAATTAGGAGATACACTGGGGGTCTCCCGTGGTCTAGTGGCTAGCGCCTTAGATTTATAAGCGGGAGATGGCGGGTTCGATCCCTACCGGCGGCAGGAATTTCATCCCACGGCTCGTTGGGAAAATTCCTCGCTGCACCCTGGATGTTGGCGCTAATGGCCCAGATTTGTCGAAGCGCCGTAAAAAAATAAAAAAAAAAAAAATAGGAGATACACTGTACTGATTCATATATCTTTCATCTCTAAGGGTAATATTTTAGCCGAGATACACCCAATGTTGGACAACGTTGAATTTGAAAGTGAAGTACTATGCTCCGGCCGCCTGATTTTTCCCTTGGCTGCTTCGACTGCTAGAGTCATTATCACCCAAGGTACCCATTATTAAATTTATTAAAGGCTGGGTTGGCCTAGGGACGGTTAGGGAGGCCTAATTCAACCCATGAACGAAGACACCAGAAGAAAAAATCTCGCCCCAGACACCCTAAATAAGTCGTCGCAAAATAATCTCCTAGATTCAAGGTGAAGACCAATATTTTTATATATATATATATATATATATATATATATATATATATATATATATATTTATTTATTTATTTATTTTATGAGTATTCTCCTATGCCCTAATTTCAGATTGGCTCCAACCATTAAGGAGGTCGGCCGTCTCGCCCTTTGCAGTCTTAAAATCCGCGAAAAAAAAAAAATTGATATAATTAGAATTTAACATAACGAAAACATAATACGTAACATTTCAATCTTATAATTATAATATAACCTAAGCGAGACCACGTTTTTTTACAAATTATAGTTAATCGACTATGTAGGTACAAAATTTAACATAATGGAAACATAAGACGTAACATTTCAATCTTATAATTATAATTTAATAAAACCTAAGCGAGACCACGTTTTATACAAATTATAGTTTATCGACTATGTAGGTATAAAATTTAACATAATGGAAACATAATACGTAACATTTCAATCTTATAATTATAATATAATATAAACTAAGCGAGACCACGTTTTTTTTTTACAAATTGTAGTTAAACGACTATGTAGGTATAAAATTTACCATAATGGAAACATAATACGTAACATTTGAATCTTATAATTATAGTATAATATAACCTAAGCGAGACCACGTTTTTTTTTTACAAATTGTAGTTAAACGACTATGTAGGTATAAAATTTACCATAATGGAAACATAATACGTAACATTTGAATCTTATAATTATAGTATAATATAACCTAAGCGAGACCACGTTTTTTACAAATTATAGTTAAACGACTATGTAGGTAGGTATAAAAGAGACGTGCATAATTATACTATGCACACAATTTCAAGACGTACATTATGGTAATGTGAGTTTATTTGTTAACATGCAACCTGCATGGTTTTGCAATATACTTAAAGAAGCTTAATATTTTGGCTTAAAAATGATCTTCTTGATCGAAATATAGCTGCATCGCTATGTTAATAAATTCCTGATTTTGAGACTGCACCTTGGGCTTTATATTTCCTATGATCTCCTACAACGAGAAAGGCACAAAATGGGTTAATACACTTTGGACCTTTGACATCCAATAACCTAAAACAACTTAGACGGACAAATTCGTTAATTTTTTTTTTCTATATATAGCTATGAGGCTCATCAAATGGAAACTATTTCTATGCTCACGCAAAACATATCAAATAGTTACGAAAGCTTGCATAATAGTTTGAAATGTGGATCGTGGTACCAGTAACAAATGTATGTTGGTAATTTTTTTTTTTTTTTTCATAATTTCTGAGATCATTGTTTTGTGTTTTTTAGCCAATCTTCATTTAAATATATACAGGGTCCGCAAATGAAACGAGATGATTAAATAAAATAATTGTTTGTTGAAAAATATTTTATTTAATACTTTCTTACAAAGTGATTAAAAGAATAAGAATAGCCATTTAGGGAACATTAAAAAAAAAAAAGGATTATTTTCTGAACATTAGTCCTACCAACTTCGCCCGTTTTAAAAGCTCGCGACTTCTATTTATGGAGATACCTAAGAAAAAAAGTTTTTCAAGCAGATCCACCAACGACTAGATTGGTGCAATACCTGTCAACATGCTGCGAGAAGTGATGCTAAACTTCCACCAGGAACCAGAAATGCCTTAACTTCTGACATTTGGTACACTTATTGTTCAGAAAATAATATTTTTTTTGTATTGTAGCCTTAATGGCTATTCTTGTTCTTTCGATCAATTTGTAAGAAAGTATTTAAACGTGTTTTTTTTCAACAAACGATGACATTATTTAATTATCCCGTTTCATCGGCGGACCTTGTATATATTTCCTCAACTTTCGGAATAGGAATATCGGAGCCTTTTATTATTTTCCTCCGAAGGAAATTAGCTATTGAGGTTGGACTCATGACGGAATTTTTTAAAAATTTCTTCAAATCTTTATCGATCCCAGCTAGTAGAAACCGAAAATGACCCCCGTTCAAATTTATATATATATATATATATATATATATATATATATATATGTCTGTTAACACAATAGATAGTTTTTGTTTTTTCGTCACGAAACTTGGTATGCAGCGTTCAATTAGCAAACGATTGAACGAGTTCATAAACCAACAAAAAAGGCCAAAAGGAAGGGGGGGGGGGTTTACCCCGGACCCAAAACACTAATTTGACCATGCACGCCGTAATTTTTGATACATTTCAACGAAACTTGGCATTCGTAGTATTAATCTACGGAGAAAAATGGGTTGTAAAAATAAACTAAATCGGTTCATTAGGAGAGGGGGGGGGGGTTACTCCGGACCCACATTACCAATATACTCATACCGGTCGTAATTTCTGCTGTATTGTAACGAAAAGGGGTATATGTCGTGGGTATCTCATGAGAAAGAAGTGTTGTAAAAATGAGCTAAATCGGTCAATCGGAATGGGCGGTTTGCTTTGTAATATATTTCAATTGAATAGGTTCGCAAGGCCGCCGCAAGGAGCGCTTTCTACCACTAGAGGGACTGTATCCTGTTCCTGCGTCAGATCAAAAAACGACAATATGAAGTTTTTTTGTATTTATTAAGTAGTGTAGTAGTTACCATGTGTAAACATAACTCTGGAAGCAAATTAATTACAAAATGAATAATTGAGCAGTTACTCATTACAAAATTAAAAGAGAACTATTCATTTTTATTTTATGTAGGTATATAGGATATTTTAAGCAAAACTTTTTCTGGAAAGCAGTCTACACTACACAAATTCTGTGGAATGTGCTTAGTTATGCAGCTCCTGCGTGACGGAATTTTTAATATTCATCGAGTATCTGACTTTTGCCTTCTTGTATATTTGGTGGATTATGGGTTTCTGAAGTATCATAAACGAGAATTGTGACCGCTATTAATTTTTTTAATTTTTTTACTGGAGTAAACCATGTACGGAAGGACAAGTTATTTCGCGTCAAATGGCTCAACTCATTCTCCTGAAAAAACAATTTTAGTATGTCATAGTGAACGGCATATTCTACACTTAACAATACCTTCGAGTGGGAGAGTCATATCACTCTTTATTGATTTCGAGGTTTCGATGGCATTATCAAAACTACTCTCACTGATATCGCGACTACAGAATCAACACGATTTTTAATAGTTATCATCGATATTTGATAAGGGATCAGAAAAATGGGGGTCATATGGGTATTTCATACAATCGAATTTCTATTTGTCTATTTTACATTTTTTTTAGCGTTTTTATTCCCTTCTATAAGGAGGAAACCCGCTTACGTTATTAGTTCGATAACGCAATCCGGAAGTGCGAACAAAATAATTGATTGAAATGATTAAAAAATCCGACCATTTTTCAAAGAAAAGTTAACTGATTCAAACCAAATTTGGACCGTCGATAGAGGCTCCAAAGTTACACATTTTCATCTAATCTGGGTATTTCTACGTGTTCTAGAATCAACGTTATATGCAAAAAAATTTACAATTTTATTTTTATTTTGAAAACCATGCTAAAAATGAAATAAAAATTTTTCCATTGACCTTAAACTTACTTTTTTGTGATTATTAGGGTCTGTGATTACAAATTTATCAAAAATCAAAATGGCGGAATGCAATATGGCGTCGTGTTATACGAAAACACTTCTTAAAAATGAAATAAAAATTTAGCCTTTGATCTTAAACTTACTGTTTTGTGATTATTAGGGTCTGTGGTTACAAATTGATCAAAAATGCCAACTCAATGATGAAAAAACCCTAACTAAAAAAACCCCTTTTTTTTATAGAAACTTTTTTTTTTTCGCCTTTTGGCCGCATTTTAGGCATTCCGTCCCACTGTGCTGCGTGGTTTATTTAATACACTACAGTCTTTCAATAACGCTACAAAAATAGCCCTTCTGTCACAACCAGCAATCGTATCGCTTTCATTCATAGCTGCAAAATGACAAATACAAGTACCATCAGAGGTAATAAAATAGTCAGTTACATGCTTAGAAAGGAAGATCTCTTCTTTTCGGAGAGCCCATTCAAATTCAGTCCGGCAAGAGGCAACAAGGGTCCTGAGGGGCAGATACTATAGAGGTATCCGATTCATGACCATACGGCACTAGGTCAACATAGTGTGTTCAGTACTATGCTCCGGCCGCCTGATTTTCCCTTTTGCTGTTTCGACTGCTAGGGTCATTAGCACAAAGATACCCATTAATAAATTAATTAAAAGCTGGGTTAGCCTGGGAGTTTCAGGGAGGCCGAGTCCAACCCATGAACGAAGGCATTGGGCCGGGTGAATAAAAACAAGTAGGAGGAGTAAATACTCTTGGAGTCTGAAAAAACAAGTAAACACTTAAATTGAAGTGAATAAAACAAGTATTTACTATAACTTGCAAGTGAATACTTGTACGGCAAGTATATACTAAGTAAACGCCTAAATTGGTGTGAATAAGCGAAAGTAAATACTTCCGTGGCGAGTAAATACTTGTAGATTTGCAAGTTCCCCTGACCCCAGACTTGCTAGCCCGTACTTGCGTTTCGAGATGGCTGCATAGTCAAGGAAACGATCTACGATTATGTATTCAGGGGTTTTTGGGGTCGCTGTTTACGAATTCGTTGTCAGAATTTAAAAAAATCAAAATGGCGGAATTAATATGGCGTCTTTTTATACGAAAAAAACGTGAACATAATGAAAAAAATTAGCAATTGGTCTAAAACTTATTGTTTTGTGGTTATTAGGGTCTGTGATTATCGAAAATGAAAAAAATCAAAATTGCGGAATGCAATATGGCGACGTGCTATACGAAAAAAACATGCTAAAAATTAAATAAAAATTTATCCATTGACCTTAAACTTACTTTTTTGTGATTATTAGGGTCTGTGATTACAAATTTATCAAAAATCAAAATGGCGGAATGCAATATGGCGTCGTGTTATACGAAAACACTTCTTAAAAATGAAATAAAAATTTAGCCATTGATCTTAATCTTACTGTTTTGTGAATATTAGGGTCTGTGGTTACAAATTTGAACTAAAAAACCACCTTTTTTATAGAAACTTTTTTTTTCGCCTATTGGCCGCATTTTAGGCATTCCGTCCCACTGTGCTGCGTGGTTTATTTAATACACGACAGTCTTTCAATAACGCTACAAAAATAGCCCTACTGTCACAACCAGCAATCGCATCGCTTTCATTCATAGCTGCAAAATGACAAATACAATCAGGCACAACTGCTGACTACTTAGGAAAAAAAAGGATATGAGTCGAGTTGGCAAGAAGTTAAAACAAAACTTTGAGGATAATAGGATAAAATGGACGGAAACGCACAACAGGAAAGATGTGTAGCCGTCGGCCGCTATGAGTATTTACTTGCATTTCTAGTGAACTCGTTCGACTCGCGAGTAAATACTTGCAAGTATACTCTCGAAAAGGCAAGTAAACGGTCACGAGTAAACTCTTCACTTTTTCACATCGGTTTACTTGTCTATAAATACTTGTCACACTTTACTTGTAAGTAAATACTCGTCCTACTCGTTTTTATTCACCCGGCCCATTAGAAGATAAAAAATCTTTAGTACTTGCTCGGGATTTGAACTCATGTCCTCCAGCATATTAGTCTAGTGCTGTACAACTGAGCTAACCTCGCCCCCTCGAAGACGATGGATGGACGTAAAAATCGGTTTATCTCAAGGCGAGATATTGAGTTTCAAAAAGTAACGTAAATGTTTCGCTCACAAATTTTCACTTTCCCCCGGAGAGGAAAAACTTTTCTTTCCATAATTTTTGCCACATTAGGGTTTCTTTGGGTGCTGATTTTAAATATTTTATTATTTTGGTGTAAAAAAAAATGTATTATGCTAGTTTACTTGTAAACTTAAGCATATTTTAGAGTTTATTTGACGAAATATAAATTATTGTTTAAAGATTGTTTTTTTTTTTTCTTCAATGTACTCTCTAAAACAAATGAATTGGTGGAAGAATCATGTTGTTATCATTTTCCAAACTTGATAGATAAAACAAAGAATTTTCAACCTATTTTATTTTATTTCTCAGCTCCTAAGGCGCGTTGGACGGAACGCTCGGAAACGTGTCATCTATTTTTCGATGCAGAATCATCAGAAAAGAATTGGCCAAATCGGTGGCCCCACCACTGTGTACTCCGCTATTAAGTCTCTTGTACAAATTCTAGGGGGAGGCAGAGATATTCAGTCACTTTCTTTGCATACCAGTTTCAATTAGAGTAAATTCGTTTCGTTTACAGTTTGGCCTAATGAGTCTTCCATTAGAGTTTTACAATTTTCACTTCCTACGATTTACAAGATGAACTACGAAACGGAATAGGAAGTCTTGAGAGCAACGCTGTGCGGCGAAGAGGCTCTAACTTGGTATATATCCTTTCTCTCTCGAACGCCGACGAAATAAATTCCAAATTAGGTTTAGTTCTCTGCGGAGGAGGAGACCCTTTTAAAGCCTACTCTTTTACTTTGTACTCTTATTTCCCTCCAATAATTCCAAATATAACGAAGCCCATAAAGAAGAGCCACATGTTAAGGTTTTGCTTAAAATAAATCTTCTTTTTTTTTTTTTTTTTTTTTTTTTTTATTTATTGAATATTTACAATCTGTATACATATGTTTACGCATAATACAATTAGTAAATACATATCTCCTATACTATTACACATGGAAGAAAAGAGGGGAGAAGGTAGCCATTGCTGACACTCCCTAAGGAATTAATAATGCTTTTAATTGTTAAGGGATCGCATCTGTGGAAAGGGATTGGGCATGGGGATTGGGATGAAAGGATAGCTTGGAATGAAAAGTGGAGAAGCGGGTTTTAGCTAATTCAGCGACAAAGGGAATTTCGAGGTCTCGATGGATGATATTATTGTTGACGTAGAAGGGAGCATTAAGGATCTGGTGAAGGACTTTGGACTGGAAGGTTTGGATTCGGTTTATGTTGGAAGGTTTTGCTGTACCCCATAGGTTAATGCCGTATGTCCAAATCGGTTTAATAATAGTTTTTGTAGATTGTTAGTTTGTCTTCAGTACTGAGTTTTGACTTTGGCCCTATTAGCCGTCTAAAGTAGACCGTAGCGTCTGTTTAGTTCTTGTCGTTTTGTTTTTGTGTGTATGTTCCAAGTAAGTGGAAGCCTAGGTATCGAAGAACTTCGGATTTGGGAATGAGGGATTCGTTAAGGGTAACAGGCGGGCACTCACTGCGCCGCAGTGTGAATGTGACGTGCTTGCATTTTTCGGCGTTAACTTTAATTCGCCACTTTTTTAGCCATTTCTCGATTTCCAAGAGCTGATTCTGGAGGGCTTCTGAGGCTTGTTGCGGGTTGGCGGAACAGGTCTTAAAATAATGCAACGAGAAGTATGCTGATTACCACGAATAATGTTGTCGGTGGTGGTATACTGAAAGAATGTATTAGGAAAATATACGTCCAACTTGCAGGAACTGCGTTTGTTTAAGCGCGTTTCCCGTGGTTTGATGTTTCGTGAAAAATTTAAACACCCTCAGCAAAATCATTTCGATGAAAGGCAAGATTTACGTGCCACAATGTACAGGAAACTGGCAGTAGCCAAGCATAAATAATTTGTTTCAACTACTTAAAACAACAAACTATACAAACACGTTTCTTATTTACTTATCTCGTTTTAAAGAAAACAAAAAAAAAAAAACGAATAAAAAAGGTAACAAACAATTGCTAAAAACGGAGACAAACAGCGACAAAACCTCGTTTAAAAGAACGAATGCGACACTTTCCAACACCGAATGACATCGCTCAATCAAAAACCTTTCTTTTTAGGTAATGTACAAAGCGTTCAAATAGATGCCTTACATTTACCACGATTCCCCAAAGGTTTCCAGATATTTAAGAAACTATTTGCAAAAATCTTTCTTTTCTCGAGTGCGGTTACAATATGGCCTTGTAAATGATACCATTTGATTCCCCACGTCTAAAAACCTATATAAATTGTACCTGGAACCTTATTAAAGCCAATCCGTAATATTGTCCAATATCCTACTTTTTGATTTATTTATTCAAATATCAACGAAATGAGAGCTTAAGGAAGAGCAACCTCTTGATCTTGTTTTAAGACTACAAACATGTTTTGTATTAGAAAGATTATTTTTTTGTAATAAAAGGATTGGGATGCCGACAGTCCTGGAAAATTCGTACAAAACCTTATTTATCCATTTTAAATTGGAATCTTTCCGACTTGGTTTTCAATTAGGACAGAATTCATTAAATAATAGTAATACAGAGTTCATGAAATTGAAAAACCACTTTAATAGCACAGGGCACCGCCTTTGTTTCAATATCATCGATACAAAAGCAAACTAACGAATATGAAAATCACCACTTTTCAGAGTGGAAAAGTATTTATTCATAACTTTTTTTTGGACAGTCAAATATTCGGCAGATTTGACCTTTTGATAGTGGAATACTTTCCCTTTAATAGAGTGAAGTCAGATTGAAGAATTTGCCGTAAATAAGTCCAGCAGAAATTATTAAAGATGGACAATGAAAGATGCATTTTTTCATATTCGTTAGTTTGCATTTGTATCGACGATATTATGATTTTTCTTTTATTTTTTTGCGAAGGTTGAGATTTTGTGTGGTTCAGTTACGGTAGTAAATGAAACTAAATTTTGTATATAACGATAAGTCATATTTGTTATCGTTTCGGATTGAGGTTGAAGCCTTTATCAGGTCTATGGGGAGAGGAATAGCCAGAAGGAAATTAATGATATACAGTTTTTGTTATTAATAAGGATAGAGAATGGTAGGAAATTCGGCTATAATTTTTTTTGGGTGGAGTTTTAAATTTAGCACCAAGCCATCAGTTAGAGATGTAGCCACCAATGTTGTGATGTTGGCGAACTGCTTACTCGTTTACATTGCCGCATGGCTTACAAGTAACTGGAGGTAAAATGAAGTGGTTTTTTAGCATGGTATACCCAGTGGTACACCAGTCGAAATAGGGAGTCTGTCGGCGAGGACTAGATCCAGTTACTTTGAAGTATCTGTCGCGATTTTATACAGTGATTTTGGTATTTACTTATTAGCGTAAAGGTTTTTTGCAGGTTATCTATTCCGTCTTTACATGGTCTCTTAGATTACAAACCATATTATATAAATATAGTAATCAAAAGTTAATATAGTAATGAAAAGTATTTAAAAGTACTGCAATCACTATTACTAACTATTTTTGACTACTATATTTATAAAATATAATTTCTAACTAAACGTTAGATAACTTATAATTTGTAAGTAATACTTTTAGCATTTGTAAAGCATAAATGAAAATAAGCAGAATACATTTCAGCAAGGAATATTTTTTAATATAAAGGTTAATATTATAAAAATCAATGGTAATTTTGAAGGGGCCTTCTCACTGTTTTTTTTTCCGGTGGTTCTAAAACATATATATATATATATATATATATATATATATATATATATATATATATATATATATATATATATATATATTTATTTATTTATTTCACATTATGAGCATACGTACTATGCGTTTCCGCTCGCTACGCTCGCTGTAAGAAGATATCAAAACTCTATTCAATCCAACTCGCTAAAATTAATAGAATTCTATTAATTATAAATGCAGTTCGTATTAAAATTTACTCTATTTTGTCAAATCAATCAATTTTGTACAAAAACACCAATCTAATAATGCAAATGACAATTCCGCTAAATAACGGTTTGACTTCAATCGTTGCAGATTTTGGATTGAAAAGTCAACATAGGTTATGAGCGTGTTTTATTAAGACAAGCCAGGACGAAGAGGAAATGCCTCGAGGGACTGACTCAATTATACAGAACTGGTAGAGGATATTGACTCTAAAGTCCTCTGTGATGTTGCCGATTCACAGAACAGTAAAACGGCAGTATTGTCTTTCTTGCTAATAAACACATCTGCTCTACAAACCAACTGTTCCACCAGACACCCTTTGATGTTTAAGCGGCCTTGTCGTGTGGTAATTAATTCACAGTATTCTATTTCTGAAGCACAACTAGGTATGGGCAGGTGAAGTAATAAGGTAAGTCTGAATGCAATCTCATATATGTTCGAAAGTTGGATTTCAATGTCAAAGACAAAATGTCAAACTTGTAGCTCTTATTACCTACGCCTAGATATTACTATTACCTGACGCGCCTTGGTCGCCCTGATGAGGCAATCTGGAATTGCTACAGACAAATGTTCAATTTCAAACGTTTCATTTTTTTTTTTTTTTTTTTTTTTTTTTTTTTTTTTTTTTTTTTTTTTTTTTTTTTTGGAGCCAAACGACATTCCGTGTTTTATTTAAAAAATCGGGTCTTTTTGCGAAGACCACATCCAGTTACTTTTGAAGTAGCAGTAGTGATTTATAACAGTTACTCGTACTCGCTGATAAGCTTACTGATTAGCTTATAGGTTCTTTGCTGGTTATCTACTACTTCTTGACTCGTTATCTACGGTTATAATTCATATTAGATAATGGCAAGCAATATTTATTAATAAAAACGTTAATATGATCAAAATCAATTCTCTCAACTTTGAAATAAGTTATTAAGCATTAAAGTTAACTGTTTTGCAGGTTATGAAGGATAACAAACAAGTTATTTGTGAACAAACATATTTTAATCGTTTTCTCTCTCTTTTTTGGATATTTTACATTTATTAGGTATTACATGCTATGCGTTTCCGCTCGCTACGCTCGCTCAGGAAGATGTCAAAACCCTAGTCAATCCAACTCGCAATTAATAGAATTACATTAATCCTACCGACTCTAGTCTATCCAAATCGCTAAAATTAATAGGATTCCATTAATTTTTCCGAGTAAGAAACCAATCCCTTTTTCTTTGTCAGGAACATCGCGAACTAATTGTAAAAGACTCATTTTTCTCACTAACATAAACAGAGCTTTTTCATACACAAAAGCTAATTCACTGTTGAAGGTTACTTTACTCCCAGCAAGAACCAAAGCAATTGGTCATCGGAATCCTCCAATAGGAAGGCAAAGGAGTTATGCGCATGTGCTCAATCACAGATCCAATCACTACTGCTACTTCAAAAGTAACTGGATGTGGTCTTCGCAAAAAGACCCAAAAAATCTAACAGCCTCTAAATCTTAACCGTTTACAATGAAGTTTTTTTTTTTTTAAAAAAAAAGTCAATAAAATTTAGAACAACTTTGTGTAGCTAGATTTTTGTTTTTTGTTTCCCCAGTTTATTAAATTACGTATGAATAATTCACGAACTATTTTGCATACCGGTTTGGCTGATAAAGCTCTCTGAGAGAGGGGGAACGTCTGAATCTGACATAATGTCCTTTGCAATACTGCAAAATCAGTGCTTTTACTATTTATTTTTTGGCATTGAGCTGATTCATCTATTTGCACAACATTTTAATTTTTATTTCATTTGTTTGATGTCTACGAAGATCCTCGATTTTTTTAGACCTTAAAATGCATACTGGACTTTTTTTTTCAAAGTCAAAAAATTGCGGCTGTCCTATTAGGACAGTTGCGCCCGATTACGGTACTCCGGGGGCGCCTGATCCAGGGTTAATTAAAGGCTGGGTGGGTCTAGGGGCGGTCAGGGAGGCCGAATCCAACCTACGAACGAAGACACTAGAAGATAAAAATCTTTAGTTCCTGCTCGGGGTTTGAACTCAGGTCCTTCAGCGAATTAGTCCAGTTCGCTACCACTGAGTCCTTGGTTTGTTGGTCATGAGTTAATATTGTACATCGTTTCCTATTTTCGATTTATATATTGCTTACGTTGTGGTTTTGTTTGTGGAAGTACTATTTTTACAGTCCTTTCTAATTGTTTCTTCGTTTAAGTAGTTTGAGTGACCAAAAGAGCTAGTGGGCAGTTGTTCTTTGATGATGCTTTCGTAGAAGTATCATTCTTTGTATATCTCAGAGATTACGGTCTCTGCCAACCGGTTTGACAACAATAGATGAATCATTAGGTATCTATGATTTCCGTTTGTCAAAATAATATCAATCAGAGATATACAAATTTCACAAAAATTATACTTAAAGAAATATTGAGGTTTTCAACTGCGTAGCACAGTAAAATTAAACAGATATCAATATAAACGTTTACAAACACTAACAGAGGTTGGTATTTCAAAACCAATTTACTTGACGATTGGGCAATATCAGCTAATGGCTTGCTTCAACACCTCAATTATTTGGCAAGTGCCTTGGGGCATTCCAACAACTGGATTCTCTGGGAAGTGTGTGGGTGTGTTTCGCTCAGATTGGCATTCGGGAAGGTGGTTATCAATATATCTATCAATATATATATATACATATATATATATATATATATATATATATATATATATATATATATATATATATACACATACATATACATATATATAAAAGGATTAATGATAAATTTCGGAATTTCGGGGTTGGGGGGGGCACTCTTTGCAACTTTTCCACAGGTCCTTTTTTCCCCTCCTTAGGGAGGAACCTCGCTTATGAGGTTTCAGGTAAAGTTTACGTTTCAGAACCTATAGACATAGAAAATAACGGTGGTTCAAACTTATGTATGTATGTATGTATATATATATATATATATATATATATATATATATATATATATATATATATAGGTATATAGGTATATTTCCCTCGTAGCCTCAAAAATGGACCGATTTTGACGAAATTTGGTAAACAAATCTTTCTTCTAATTTGAAAGGTCAAGTTCGTTAACCAGCAGAATCCGACCACTGGAACATGGTTATTGGAGCAAAATTTGGGCGAAAAAATCTTTACACTCTCATCATACAGGATCTTGGAAGATTAGAGGAAAATCTGAAAAATCGATGTTTTTTAGCATGACTAAACTGAAAAAAAAATGTACATAAATGCGTTAAAAAAAAGTGTCCGCTGGCGTTCGCGAATGCGCGGTGGCCATGTACTAAAAAGAAGACTGTTACACAGTTGTTATACAGTACATGTTATATTTATGTTATACAGTACATTGCATAGGTTTGTCGGGCGGAACTAACGCATATTTATGTCCCTGAATATGAAATTAATTTTTATTTTATTTTCTGATCCAGAAAGATGGTCGTAACACGACGCTTCACCTTGTACCTCTGGTTCACCTTTAGTTCTCTCACAGTTTCAAGTTAACGTGAATTGCACCTTCGCATGAGAAATTCCATGTCCTATTTCAAGGGCGAATCCCGGGTCTGAAACGTCCCTCCTATTATTTTGTTGGGTCTTTTTGCGAAGACCACATCCAGTTACTTTTGAAGTAGCAGTAGTGATTCTATCAGTGATTTAGCGCATGTGCATAACTCCTTTGCCTTCCTATTGGAGGATTGGATGACCAATTGCATTCGTTCTTGCTGGGAGTAAAGTAACGTTCAACAGTGAATTAGCTTTTGTTTATGAAAAAGCTCTGCTTATGTTTGTGAGAAAAATGAGTCTTTTACAATTAGTTCGCGATGTTCCTGACAAAGTAAAAGGGATTGGTTTCTTACTGGGAAAAATTAATGGAATCCTATTAATTTTAGCGAGTTGGATAGACTAGAGTCGCTACAATTAATATAATTCTATTAATTGGGAGTTGGATTGACTAGGGTTTTGATATTTTCTTGAGCGAGCGGAGCGTAGCGTAGCGAGCGGAAACGCATAGCATGTAATGGCTAATAAATGTAAAATATCCAAAAAAGAGAGAGAGAGAAAAGGAATAAAATATGTTTGTTTACAAATAACGTTGTTTGTTATCCTTCATAACCTGCAAAACAGTCAACTTTAAAGCTTAATAACTTATTTCATAGTTGAGAGAATTGATTTTGATCATATTAACCTTTTTATTAATAAATATTGCTTGCCATTATCTAATATGAATTATAACCGTAGATAACGAGTCAAGAAGTAGTAGATAACCAGCAAAGAACCTATAAGGTAATTAGTAAGCTTATCAGCGAGTACGAGTAACTGTTATAAATCACTACTGCTACTTCAAAAGTAACTGGATGTGGTCTTCGCAAAAAGACCCATTTTGTTTACCATAAATCACTCGTTAAAAATTATAATTAAAACATTGAATTTCAATTGCATACTTTACAGATTTATGAATCAGCATTACATAGAGTAAACATTCGTCCTTGTTATCCTGAAGCGCTTCTAGAACTTTGACTTCCATTTCCCAATATCCGGAATTCGTGATTCGCCCAGGTTGTGAGATGCCTGCAAGTATTCGTTTTGTATGTTCCTTCACGCAGGAAAACGAATGAAACCATTTCTGATGTGTTTTCTGTAGCTTTCAAAATGACACTGGGGATAAGATAAGGACAGCGCTAAGATGACGCAGTTCCTGCGAGTCGGACTTCTTGGAAGAATTGTTTGTCGAGTCTGTCAAGTAGCTTGTTTGGAAAATAGTTCAAATTGTTTGTATCGGTCTTTAAAGATTATTGCATTTAATATTACCTTTGGAATTGAAAGGCATCTCTTGATTTACGTAGGCCCTGGGACTCTGTCAACCTCTTAAATTTCTGAATTGCTGAAGAGGGGCCATCTCCGTATCGGGGGTGGCCCATTAAGTTCTCCCTCTCGCCAAACAGAGCTTGAACCTTAGGAAGTCCATTATCACAGAAACTGAGATACTTTTTAAATTTCATCAAGTTTTCAGCTAGAAACCTTAAACCAATTTAACACAATAAAGGCATTGTAACCACTTTGAGTTAAAGATAATTCACGTTTCTTTTTCCTTAGAAATTATATTTGCAAACTTTGAAACAAAATTAACTTCAAAAGTGCCACTCAAAGGAACCGAGTCATATTAGCGTTTGTCGATATAATTCTTGTTATGTTTGCTACAACCGCAAATTAATGAATTAATTTTCGAATACCTTTTTATTATGTAACTTTGTATTAAAATCCTAACAAGAGAGCTTCTCGCTCCTAAAATGGCCGCAATACATAAAAGGCGGATAAAACTCACTCCCTAGTATTTTGATCAATAGGAACATCATATTAAGGACGCAAAACGTAAACAAGAAAAACAACTGCTCTTTTAGCGCGGTTCCTCCCTCCCTCCAAAGGGAGGGAACCCGCTTATAAGGTTGACCTCATGACACAATCCGGAATTGCCGACTAGAAACGTTTACGTTTCAGAACCCCTAGAGAACGAAAATAACGGTGGTTCAAATTTGTGTATATATATATATATATATATATATATATATATATATATATATATATATATACAGTAGAACCTCCATTATCCGGGGTAATGACGGGGAGGGTGGTCCACGGATAATCGAAAACCCCGGATAATCGAAACACAATATTTTATTGACTAAATGTGCTGGATTATAAGGTTATAAATAAAAACTGTGTACAAGATGTCATGTAAACCTTCTTATTTGCATTGAGAAATGTGTATATAAACGTTTTAATAATAATTATTATTATTATTTTTAATAATAATTATTGCATTAATAATTTGTGTAAGTTCAAAAATAAACTCAAGATCAAATTGAATTTTTTTTGTCGTGAAAGTCAGTAATATTTCGTCGTTTTTTGATACATAATTATTTTATTAAATCTGTTCTGATCGCCTGTAACAAGATAATTCTGCTGAAATCGGGATTCGTATGTACTCGAGTGAAGAGTTAAAGCCCAACTGAGGTAATATTTCCTTGGTAGGCTAACAGCCCAGTAGGGGATTCATAGAAAGAATTGAAAACGTTTCAGTTCCAAGGATATGAAATAAATAGAGATGCTTCCAGAAATATGGAATCATCACATTCTTCAGAAAACAGCGCTGTTTTTACATTCTTTAGTTTACAATGTATGTAATTAATTTAATTTCATATTTATGTTCATAATCGTCATTACATACATACAAATATTTAATACATAATTATGAAATCAAATGCTTTAGTTGATAAAAATAATGCAATAAATATGTTCGTATGTACATAATATTTAAAGAAGGAATAAAAATAAAAATTCCCCCATCGAGACCCCGGTTAATTGGAATCCCGGATAATAGAGTCCCGGATAATGGAGTAACACTACATCATCAACCCCAGACTCTTGTTTACTCTATGTAATAATACAGCTGAAGAAACCATATACCACATCCTACTCTACTGTCCTGCTATTGACAACATCCGACAAACACTGCACCATCAACCCTAGACTCTTGTGCACTCTATGTAATAATACAGCTGAAGAAACCATATACCACATCCTACTCTACTGTCCTGCTAATGACAACATCCGACAAACACTACACCATCAACCCTAGACTCTTGTTTACTCTATGTAATAATACAGCTGAAGAAACCATATACCACATCCTACTCTACTGTCCTGCTTATGACAACATCCGACAAACACTACACCATCAACCTCAGACTCTTGTGCACTCTATGTAATAATACAGCTGAAGAAACCATATACCACATCCTACTCTACTGTCCTGCTAATGACAACATCCGACAAACACTACACCATCAACCGTAGACTCTTGTTTACTCTATGTAATAATACAGCTGAAGAAACCATATACCACATCCTACTCTACTGTCCTGCTTATGACAACATCCGACAAACACTACACCATCAACCTCAGACTCTTGTGCACTCTATGTAATAATACAGCTGAAGAAACCATATACCACATCCTACTCTACTCTCCTGCTTATGACAACATCCGACAAACACTACACCATCAACCCCAGACTCTTGTGCACTCTATGTAATAATACAGCTGAAGAAACCATATACCATATCCTACTCTACTCTCCTGCTTATGACAACATCCGACAAACACTACACCATCAACCCCAGACTCTTGTGCACTCTATGTAATAATACAGCTGAAGAAACCATATACCACATCCTACTCTACTGTCCTGCTTATGACAACATCCGACAAACACTACACCATCAACCCTAGACTCTTGTGTACTCTATGTAATAATATAGCTGAAGAAACCATATACCACATCCTACTCTACTGTCCTGCTTATGACAACATCCGACAAACACTACACCATCAACCTCAGACTCTTGTGCACTCTATGTAATAATACAGCTGAAGAAACCATATACCACATCCTACTCTACTCTCCTGCTTATGACAACATCCGACAAACACTACACCATCAACCCCAGACTCCTGTGCACTCTATGTAATAATACAGCTGAAGAAACCATATACCACATCCTACTCTACTCTCCTGCTTATGACAACATCCGACAAACACTACACCATCAACCCCAGACTCTTGTGCACTCTATGTAATAATATAGCTGAAGAAACCATATACCACATCCTACTCTACTGTCCTGCTTATGACAACATCCAAGTCCATCAAATACACCATCAACCCGAGACTCTTGTGTACTCTATGTAATAATACATCTGAAGAAACCATATACCACATCCTACTCTACTGTCCTGCTTATGACAACATCCGACAAACATTATTCCTACCTACCATTCCACCCACTGAAGAGAATACATTTCTTCCAATTCTCAATAGTTATAGCAGAGAAACGTTTGTCAGATTTGCCAGCTTTATTTTGAAGATATTAAAACTAAGGTCAGAAATATTGAACGATAAGAATAATATAGTAATAATTGTAATATAATAAATAAAAACCTATTACTATTAAATATTATTTAATATAATAGTACTGACCAGAATATCTCCCTAGTATGCCGTATGGTCATGAATCAGATACCTCTATAGTATCTGCCCCTTAGGGCCCTCGTGGCCTGTTACGGGACTGATTTTTTTTTAATGTTTTATATTACTGTTTTATTTATATTTTTGTAACCTCACCTATGAATAATTTAATATTACTAACGTAGTAACTAACGCAATTATATAAGTGCTATGAGTTGTAACTCAAAAGCAAATAAATTGAAATACTATTATTTTATTATTGCTTGTTACTTTTTTAATTGCTTATAATAGGAAAATGTATTTGTAAATGAAACAGAATACGTTAAATGAGGACCAATTTTCTGTTGTTTGAAATATATGGGTTAGAAAAATGTGGGTAGCCTTGCTTTTTTCTTTCTTTTTTTTTTTTTTTTTCGGGAGAAGTATTTATTTGCTTTTCACGACTAGCCATCTTAACCAGAGGTTTTGAACAAAATACAAGAAAATTGAAAGACCTCTCTTGTTGTTATTTAAAATTATTGGATTTACCACCACTTCCACAAAAGTTTTCCAAAATTAATTACAAATTTTCTCTGGCCATCCTAATTTCTCTCTTTATTGTGGATCCATCCTCTGAAGGGTCATACTTCCTCGTACGCCTCAAATACTGTTTACTTCAGAAATAAATCTGCAATATAACATTTTAAAGCATTGGACATATTCAGGGCCGCCACATGGGGGGGGGGACTGCCGGGTACAGGGGCCAGGGCCCGGGCGTCGTGGGGGCCCGGGCCGGGCCTCGCTATTTGGGAAAAATGTATAGGTTGTGAGCTTGTAAAAAGAATGGGGCTTAGAAATATAGACGGGCGTAGCCTATATTTATTGGAATGGGATCTAAATTTTTTTTTTAATGAACATAAACGAAAAAACAAGTGCAGTCCCAGAATAGTATATTTCATTAAGAGTCGTAATAAAACTACAAGTACCGAAAGTGACCTTTGCTGCACCGATTGTCGGCTTTTATTCTCATTTCGCTCAAAACTCATGATGAAAATAATTTTAAAATGTCCAAAGTCCTATAGCAAAAGTACTAGAATTTTCAGTCTGGATCTGAGAAGTGGGGGCCCGTGATCTGGTCCTGGGCCCGGCTCTGAGAAGTGGGGGCCCGTGATCTGATCCTGGGTCCGGCTCTGAGATGTGGCGGCCCTGGACATATTGGATTACAACTAAAGTTTTCCCAAATAACGTTTAATATAAATAGATATACGACAAAAGAGGAAGGAAAAATCTTATTTTGGATTTCTCTTCATTTAGATAATCTGCGGCTATCATGAAGAGTTAAATTAAATATACAACTTAAATGTCATGAAGTCTTGACATTTAAATTAGACGACCTTGTCAGAGTAAAAATGAAATTACTTTCACTGCGGATTATATGATAAATTTAATATTCCTTGAGATGTCTTGTAAGCTTTTTTTCAAAAGATTGACGGATTTATAACTTGTATTATTATTTCTTGTTTTATTTAATTGATCTTGACCGTTTATACCGAGGTCATTAGTGATGTATAAGTATTATATATATATATATATATATATATATATATATATATATATATATATTTATTTAGGAGTGCCATTCTAGTCTTCTGGAAAATTCACTAAGGCTGTGGAACACTTTGTTCAGAGATCCTTGGAAGAGGCAGGAGTGATGCATGGCAAACAAAAATATCATTATATCAATCAATGGTCTCTTCTACACTACTGTATCCCGCAGAAATCTGGAGCCCAAAATACTTAGAAGCTATTGAGGTTGCACAAACCACATTCTTTAAATATCTCTATTTCTGGCCAAGATGCACACCTAATTACATAGTCAGGCTGGAAACAGGCCGATGTCCTATGGCTATTTTCGTCCTGAAGAAGATAATTAATTTCTGTATAAAAATAATATCTCTTCCTGAACAGCGATTAGCGTGCAGGTGCTTTAATAAATTAGTAATTTTAGATAACAGGGAGGCAGACGAATTAAATTGGATCACTCAAATAAAACTTTTTGCAGCTGCTAATTTTGTAGAAGAGTACTTTACCGATATAAATAATCCTCAAAGATTGCTTGCGAACAGAAATAATATAATAGTAAAAGCCAGAAATAATTTATTATCTAGAGATATTGACCTGGCGCTTAACTCAAAATACAATCCAGTCTATAGATTAATCTGTAATTTCTTACATCCACAACCAGCCAACTATCTTCAATTTAATGTTAGTATTGAAAAGTTAAGGGCCATAAGCCAATTAAGGGTCTGCAATAGTGAATATACGAGAATATCCCTTAAAAATAAAACCATTATTATAAAATCTGACGAAATATGTGACTTGTGCAATAGATATTTTTACAATAGTTTGAAGCACCTAATGCTGCACTGCCAAAAGCATAAAATTCAAAGGCAACAATATTTACACTCATACATTTCGGAAAACAGGGACGAATTATCGCTAGAAAATATGCTATATATTTAAAGTTAAATAATATATTTTTATTCTTAATGAATTTACATTTCACATTTATTGTACATAGGTATGTTCATATTTTTTAGATTATATTATTCAAGCTTTATTTTTATTTTTATTTATAATTTTGTAGTATTATTCTTTATTTTGGACATTGTATTACTATTAGCATTATTATTATTATTATTATGAAATATTAAAAGCATTAACACAAAATGGCCAGATCCTTGGCAATGTCAATGTACTTGTGCTAAATAAATTCTATTCTATATATAACTGTACAGATTAATGACCTTCAAAAATTTCACATAATTTTTTAGAAGATCTATTTTAAACATTTTAGAAACAAACCAGATTCTATGTAATTCTTTGAATACAACTAAATTTCTAGCAAAAGACTTGTGTTGACCAAGCATTTTAATTTTTTTTTCTTATTTGATTGTATTTAATTTACTTTTTTATTTCATTGTTGAGCATCGCAACATTGGCGACAAACTCATTTTATGTTTGTTACGTCAAGAAAAAAAGAAAAAAGAAAAAGAAAAGGTAAATGAATAAATAAAGAAATTAAATGTTAACAAAACGTGAAAAAGAAGATAAAGTAAACAAAAAAAAAAATAAAAAAAATAAAAACAGAACAAATAGTAACACTAAAGTAATAATTAGATGTAAACATAAAATTTTGAAATAGTGGATGTGAAAGTTAAGTGAACTATTTACAGCTTAACTCGTAGGCTTCCACGGTCCGAGTCATTACACATATTATAGTATTCTGGTATTGACCGTGTCACAAATTTCTTTGCCGACATTTCGCTAGTCATACTGCCAGCTTCCTCAGGGCTTAGTCTGAGAATGAGGATGTTTTTCTAGTTCTTGTGTATAAATACCTCTCTTTGTATTCATCCATTCATCCATATGCAGACTACGTCCGCGGATGAATACAAAGAGAGGTATTTATACACAAGAACTAGAAGAACATCCTCATTCTCAGACTAAGCCCTGAGGAAGCTGGCAGTATGACCAATACCAGAAGACTATAATATGTGTATTTACAGCTTGTTGTATAAATGTGTGTTTTTCAAATGTTTGAGTATTGTATGGATGTGTGGGCTATCCTCTGTCAGTAAGTCGTGGGGCATATTTAAGTTAATGAGTTGTCTGCAGTTTGTAAGTATATGTTTAACTGTCAGAGTCTCATTGCAGTATTTACAAGTTGGTCTGTCCTTTCTTTCTAGTAAGTAGGAATGGGTAAGTAGAGTGTGTCCAATTCGAAGCCTGGTTAGAATAACATCATCTCGTCGAGAGAAGTGTTCCTTTGACCAGGCTTTCGGTGTATTTTTAATTTCTCGTAGTTTTGTTTCTGCTTGATACTACTCACTTTCCCATTCTTACTGAATGTGAGTCAGTAATGTTTTGTAGAAGTCCGATGAAGTCACAGTATGTAAGTCAAACGTTGGTCTTTGAGTGGCTAGTTTTGCTTGTAAGTCGACGGCAGTACTGAGTTTGATGTCTTCGTGTCCAGGTAACCATAGCAACGTAATGTGTGTATTATTGTTTTGTAGTTTATATATTTGTGATAATATGTTACTGATGATTGGATGTGTACTGTACATGTTTTGGATGGAGAGTAACGAACTTAAGGAGTCAGTGCAAACAGTTATGTGTCGATTTATTCTGTCTTGAACGTTTGTTAGTGCTAACAGTATTCCGTGCAGTTCAGCTGTATATACAGTCGTCTCGTCGGGTAGTTTCAGTAGGTAAGTGTTGTCGTCAACAATTATCTAGCTGTTTTAGCACGGTAAATTTACCCCCCCCCCCCTTATAGGTAGGGAGGAACTGCGCTTATCAGGTTGATCTCATAACGCAATCCTGAAGTTCCGACCAAAAAAATGTAACTTTTCAGAACCAATAGATCACGATAATAACAGTGGTTCAAATTTGTGTGAGTGTATATATATATATATATATATATATATATATATATATATATATATATATATATACACAAATTTGTATAGAATACCATTCATTCTAAACCAAATTTTATTATATAAAAACAAGGTCACCAACTTAATATGAATAAATCAAACTGTTTTATTAAATAAGTTTCCATTTTCTTTTTAACTTCAAAATTAGATATAAATAATATGAGAAAAATCAGAAAATTATTTCTACAGATAAGTCGAAGGAGTTTTATTACTTTTCCGTTGTCTGATATAAGAAATATCCTTAAAAATATGGAAAGATGAATTGCGGTTCGCACTTACTTTCAGAACAAACGCTTCCAGATGCTGCCGAATTTAAAAGTTTTACATTCAACCTTTTTCAATATGAAGAGGAATTTGTGGTTTTTATACTTCACACTTTATATGCCAATCCACCAAAATGAAAATAAAAATTGAGGTTAAAATATTTGTTGTTTGAAAATATTTCTGGATTATGTTGATGCATAATCAAAATTGTTGGAGATATTGGGAGCATATTGGTGAGTAACCATATTCAAAATAATGAATAAAAAATAATTCAACGTATTACAACTACTGGGCCATCAAAAGTTAAAACATTTAGAGAAAGAATTAAACAGATGAAATTATGAAAATGTATACTAAGTATATAAATAAAAAAAAAATAATAAAAAGATCAATCATGAATGATCAACTATAAAAACAAATAAGTACTAAATTAAACAAATTATTTTTAATAAACTAAAAATGCTGTCTTCTAGCTCTATTTTGACAAATAAAATTTTATTTAAACATATCGCACTAATATTTCTAAAGTGACACAACTCAAAAATCGGTTTTATTCACACCGTCATAGTTAGGACTGTGAAAGACATGGCCAATATCTCTTTATCAGCCATCAAAACTGTATACACCCAGATTCAGAGCTTGTGCACCAGAGGGCACTTGTGTCACCCTTCCTGTCTTAATGCTAAGCCCCCTACAGAAATAAGAGTGAAACTTTTGATGACTAGATGAAGGGTATTAATTAATAATACCAACAAGGATGAGGAATAACCCTTCACAGCTGTACAACATACTTTTATTTCAACGTTTCGGACCGTTCGTCCATCTTCAGGCAATCTATAGGGTTGGCAAATAAGTCCTTTCGGTTTTTTAAGTTGAAAGAAAACTATTGTATATTTTGAACATAATTTTTATTTTAATCTACAATGTAATGTCCATTATTTTCTATTACTTTACCCCATCTCTCCATCAGCTGAATAATCCCATGCTCTTAGAATGTCTGCGGTTTATTAGCGAAAAAATGACCAAGGTGCTCCCTGACACCCTGTTCGTTTTCAAACCGTTTTCCACCTAAGGAATTTTGTAGAGACCGGAATAAGTGGTAGTCACTAGTGGTGAATAGGGAGGGTGGGGCAAAAGATCCCATCCAAGGGCTAACAATTTGTTGCGGGTGACTAACGAAGTGTGGGGCCTGGCATTATCATGATGGAAGACGATACCCTTTCGATTTGCCAGTTCCGGGCGTTTTCGTCGAATTTATTCATTCAATTTTGTTAATTGTGAGCAGTATAGAGTGGAATCGATTGATTTACCTTGTGGCAGCAGGTCATAAAAAATCACACCCTTGAAATCCCACCATACAGAAAGCATTACCTTCTTTGGGTGCAATCCCGCTTTAGATGTGGTTCCAGGTGGTTCGTTGCTAGGTCTCCAAGATTTTTTTCGCACCACATTATCGTAGACAATCCACTTTTCATCCCCTGTCACAAGTCTTTTAAGAAATGGATCGTTTTCTTGACGTTTTCGCAGGGAATCGCAAATGGAAATGCGTTTTGCCAAGTTGGCTTCGGTCAGAGAGTGGGGGACCCAAACATCCAGCCTAGAAACGTAGCCGAGCTTCCGCAAATAGGATAAACAATCCTCTGTTGGGATTAATTGCATCAGATAAATGTGACATATTGTAAACAAAACATGAATACAAAAACCGAAAGGACTTATTTGCCAACCCTATACAATAGTATACTCATTACTAGACACTACAGAAAACAAGCTTTATAATTACTATCAACCAAAACCTTACATCATCTAATGTCAATTATTAATTTTTTTTACGTAATCATAAACTCACCATATCCTGTCACTACTTAAAATAACATTTCAAACGTCATAAATTAAATTAAAAAAAATGATTCCTATAAGGAACCAAGTCAAAAACACTTGAAGACAATTAAAAATGTTCATCATCACACAGCCATATTAGAAAACCTTATCAACCTATGTACTTAGGCCTATTATATTTTATATAACTAAAACTACATTAAAATAATCAAATTTCAAATAATTAAAATGTATAATGATTTATGTATGACATATCACAGATAACTTTATTAATCATTACTTAACATATTTTTGTTAAAATATTTAATATAAAATGCAGGGGTCTCCCGTGGTCTAGTGGCTATCGCGCTGGATTCATAAGCGGGAGATGGTGGGTTCGATCCCCACCTCCGGCAGGAATTTTCTCATCTCAGGGCTCGTTGGGAAAATTCCTCGCTGCACCCTGGATGTCGGCGCTAATGACCTAGAAGTAGATGCACCGTAAAAAAAAAAAAAAAAAAAAAAAAAAAAAAAATGCACTGAGGTATGTAACCAAGATCATTAAACTATGAAAGGAATCTATTGCAATGTCATCAGAAATTAATTTTATTTAATATGTCAACATAATGCTGTCATATACCTTTAACATCAGTTTTGAAATTAATGGTTTTATTAATATTTTTAGTTATGTAAATAGATTCAGTTAATTTCCTAGCTTTATTATCATTAACAGTTTTTAAAAAGAGTGAAACATTTTCAGTTGAGTTTTATTTTGCATTGTGTCAATTTAGAAATACTAGTGCGATATATTAAAATATTTTGATTTTTTATATTTTTTCTTACATTTCTAAGTCTAAAATGCTGGATATGTTTGGGCTACCACCTGTCAAGAGTTCATACATGTCACGTGGTATGTTGATGTCTTCACGTTTCGTCCAGTCTCTTAGTAAGTGTTTTACAGTCAAGGTCTTTTTGCATTCTGTACACAGTGGTATGTATTGTTTTGTCATCAAGTGGGAGTGGGTTAGTAGTGTATGTCCTATTCTAAATCATGTAAGGACTACTTCTTCTCTCCGGTAACTATGCTAATATTAAAAATATATATAGAATCATCGTCAATAGCTACTGTATTTTGAATGAGCTAAATTTCTTTTTAAATTTGAAAATGATTGGACAAATGCCTTTAAGAAGTCAGTCCGGGGCTTCAAATAACCCAAATTAGTTTGTACTTTCCTTTGTATACTCCAGTCTCATATTTCACTGTGCTAATCAGAATCGAGATTAGAAATGATTAATAGTTAATCAGCTAGGGTTTAGTCAGTGATTTAATATCCTGCTTTTGAGGATCGATTTTACTTTCAGCAATAGTAGTACACTCTACAAGCTCCAACGGTATGGGAACACAATCCCAGTAGAAATACCAGCTTAGAAGATAAATAGATTGCTTATTAGATGCAAGTCCGAACTCAAAAAATGTCTAATATCTAAAATATCTCTAACAATTCATATTTTTGAGAAATGTCAAATGCCAACCTGATTTTCTAACTCCAAAAGCATAAAGGAAGTTACGTCATCATTCTTCGATTTTCGCGGTAAAATAAATTAGTATTTTGGCGGGAATTGCTATTCAAACATTCTTAATTTACAATTTATTTATAAATAGAAATTAATAATTGTTCTTTATTTACTTACCAAATGACGTTTTCATTATCAATATGATTTATCTTTAGAGAGAAATAAAGAGGGGGGAATTAAATTTCAGAATTATATTGTTTCGTAACATTATAATATTTATCTATTGTAATTCCTTGAATAATTTGTTCTCTACTTGTTTAAGGTTCCTCATTATCAATCATACCCATTATCGAATCCTTAAATAAATGTAACAGCATGTAAACTATCAAAATAAATAAATTATCTTTGTTAATAACAAGCTCCTATGATGGTAAAAATCATGAAATATTTCATTTATTTTATTTTTCTCGATTTTTTCCATTCAATTTGTAATAAACAATTTCATTTTATTTTAGTTTATATATGTATATATATATACATATATACATATATATATATATATATATATATATATATATATAGGGGAAGGTGTTGTACCTCTGACCATATTGTACCTTTGGCCACCGAGGCTGCAGCGGCATGTAGCAACATTTTATAAATTTTGGTGTAATTAGTGTTTAGCTCCTTCACTAGAGGGCTTGTGTAACCTACTTTGGATTATTCAAGTCAAAGAGGATTCTTGCAAAAAATACTTATCCATTTCTATCATAAAAATGTAAGTTATTTATTGATGACGTTTTGCCTAATAATATTTTTAGTATTATTTCTTTTTAGATGGAAATCGTTTGAAAAAGTAGCTATTACAATAAGAAACATGGTGTAGCCTCTGAAATTGATTTATCTTAACCCTAAAATTTTAGCATAATTTTTAATTTTCACTACCAGGGTGTTGTACCTCTGACCCCGACTAGTTGTTGTTCCTTTGACCAGTTCAAAGGTACAACACACCTGAGTAATTTTTTTATAATTCAACTTTTATGTTCTTCTGCTACAAATTTTTAACAAATAATTAATATTACTATTACATATTTAGTCACAGAGATCTGTGGTATTAAATGTCCAATGTTTAAGATCCAATATTTGAAAAAACAAACTTTAAGTGTCAAGTTTACGAGAGAAGATGAAAATTTGTATGATATTGATGTTGAAGACATTGTGGCTAAACTTCCAAACCCTACTATTGCTAGTGGATCTGCTTGACAGTTAAAACGTTTATCGGTTGGACTGGATTTTTCAGCATATTAAGCATAACGTAATATCAATAACAGTTTTTTTATTATGCTTACATCCTTGTCCTGTATTTATTAAACTTACAATTAATTACAATATTACTGAATACAATTGTTTTTCTGGATTGCTGTGTTGTTTTTACGTGGTCAGAGGTACAACACCCCATGGACAAAGGTGCAACTACATGTTGCACCTTTGAAGACTGTACGATTATTTTTTGAAAAATTAATAAAAAATTTTAAATGTAAACCTAGAACCTTGAAAAAATTAAATATGATAAGCAATAGAATACTAATTACAATGAAATAAAAAAAATGAATTTAGCGTTAATATTCAAGCTAAAAAAAATTCAATCTTGCAAAGTGGTCAAAGGTACAACACCTTCCCCTATACATATATATATATATATATATATATATATATATATATATATGTATGTATGTATATGCAAATATACACTGAAGAATAAGCATCCAGCTATTATGACATCAGACTAGAATAAGTAATTCTGGTTTTACTTACAATTTGGAACACTGGACTACAATACGAATATTTAATAATAGGACAAAGTAAATAACATTATTCATGCATTATTTGTTAAAAATAGCAGCCAGGTAAATAAATAATTAACATCTGACAACAATGTTGGTCCATACAGGCAGAGATGGGCATAATTTTATTTATAAATAAAAATACGAATTTATTCGTACTTCATATATTTGTGAATACGAATATAAATAAATTCGTACTTCATATATTTGTGAATACGAATATAAAGAAATCCGTATTCATAAGTGTGAATACGAATTTATTTTTATTCACACATATTAAATATAAAAATACAAATAAAATTTTATTCGCAAATTTTTCTGCGAATACAGATAAATTCACAGAAAAAATTGCAAATAATCACAAAAAATGTGAATATTTACAAAAAATCAAGTTGGTACAAAAAAAATCACATTAAAATATACGAATACAAATTTATTCACATTATAATTTGTGAATAAAAATTTATTCACAATAAAATTCGCAAATAAATCACGAATTTATTCGTATTAAGATGATATTACGAAAGTTATTGAAGGTGGTTTTTTTTTTTTTTTTTTTTTTTTTTTTTTTTTTTTTATTATTTACAATTATTTTCTGTGAATTTATTTTTATTCGCAGAAAAATTTGCGAATAATATTTTATTTGTATTTTTATATTTAATATATGTGAATAAAAATAAATTCGTATTTACACTTATGAATACGAATTTATTTATATTCGTATTCACAAATATATGAAGTACGAATTTATTTATAGTCGTATTCACAATTATATGAAGTACGAATAAATTCGTATTTTTATTTATAAATAAAATTATGCTTATCTCTGCATACAGGTACAATATTGATAACATGGTGATGTAATCACAAAAAAAAATTGAAACACTTAATCAGTAACAGAAACAATTACATTGTTAAATTCACAGAATAGATTACGAGTGATTGGCTTTGATTTTCGATTCTGGTTCCATACAATACAGTTTCAACGTGAACACAATGTTGTTATAATCTTGTCATCAGTGTCAAACTCAGTTTGAACTCAGCCTCAAACTTACCACTCCGGGAGCATGAAGCCTCCTAGATGTCGGATCGGGGCAATTAACATTTTACCATTGAGTGACAGTTTTTAGAGGGGCTTTGCGGTGGTATCTGTCGACGTCGTGAATCAGGGAAAGCCATCTTTCGAGAGATGTAAGAGATATTGGTAAACGAAAAACAAAAAAAACTATTAAGAGTGACCACAAATGAAAGTGAACAAACCCTATGCGAATCATAAGATTGACAACCTGGCAGATACTGCCTAATTTGAGGTTTGGCGAATGAACGAACAACCCAAAATATAGGTATTATTTAAAAAACAGTTCTGCTAAAAATCTATAAGTGATAGAATTTTTTCAGTATTTTTTTCCTCTCAGACCTGTGTTATTATTAGTGTCTACTTGGTATTGGTTATTTTCCTAAAAAATAACTGCCTAAAGAATCATACCTAAAACTATTCATTTTGCGCGTCAAAAACAGCAGATTTAACATTTACACTGACGCAAATTCTCACTGGCACGAACGGAAACACTAAATCTTACTTACAAGCATTCAAACTAACATGATCAAATACTTTTCCCTCCGTTCTTTACACCAAACAAACGTTCACACACGGAATATACTATAGACCGAGAGCTGGCAACGCACTTTTCATAAAGTGTTTTATGCACCCTGAAATTTTGCTATAATATACCTCTTGGGTAGATAAGAAGGTATATATGTGTTTCCTGGAACACCAGGTACTGCGCATAGGGGAAAGGTGCAAAACAATATTGCCCAAAAGTAGAGTTTTATTCAGAAGCCAACTATTATTAATGAAAAAAATGGCAAATGAAGGCAATTTTCAAATTAATAATAAATAAGGCAGGCACTTTTAAGGGGGTTAAAATTATAATAATAAAAAAAAAACTAAGTACGTAGTTTTTATTTTTAATGTTAAATGAAGTGCTTTATTCACGCTGCGATTTAAACAGCGTCTTCAGTAAACTTATTTGAAAATAATTACAAAAGGGCAGACACTTTGGTGGGGTATAATTATCAGGAAACATAAAAATAAATGTTGAATATGATAGACTGCAATACACTGCGCGTAACCCTAAGAGTGAATGACAGCACGGCGCAGTTGTGGTTATTCTCTGCGCTCTCATTGGTTCTTGCTCATCTTGTACAGCTGTTCCGGTTTAAATGGCAGCGCGAATAAAACTCTCATTTAATATGAGAATACAAGCAATTAACTTTTTTTTTACGTGTTATACCCCTTAAAAGTGCCTGCCATATTTATTAATCATTGTAAAATTGTCTTAATTTTACATTAAAGATAGTTGGCTTCTGATTAAAACTCTATTTTTCGGAAAAATTGTTTTGCGCCTTTCCCCTATGCGCAGTACCTGGTGTTCCAAGGTATGTCCAGGAAACACATACATACCTTCTTATCTACCTAAGAGGTATATTATAGCAAAATTTCAAGGTGCATAAAACACTTCATGAAAAGTGCGTTTTCAGCTCCCGGACTACTACTGCATGCAGACAGCACACATACATATTTACCTTCTTATCTACCTAAGAGGTATATTATAGCAAAATTTCAAGGTGCATAAAACACTTTATGAAAAGTGCGTTGTCAGCTCTCGGACTACTACTGCAGGCAGACAGCACACATACATATTTACCTTCTTATCTACCTAAGAGGTATATTATAGCAAAATTTCAAGGTGCATAAAATACTTTATGAAAAGTGCGTTGTCAGCTCTCGGACTACTACTGCAGGCAGACAGCACACATACATATTTACCTTCTTATCTACCTAAGAGGTATATTATAGCAAAATTTCAAGGTGCATAAAACACTTCATGAAAAGTGCGTTGTCAGCTCTCGGACTACTACTGCAGGCAGACAGCACACATACCTAGCGCATTCTACCAAAATAATATTTACCAGATTAAACGTTATGCTAAGAGTATATCTGATCTGATAGAGGAGACAAAGCTTTAGAGGTACGGAAGATATGCATTATATTTTAATTAAAGTGTGCATATTAAGATTGTGCGAGTTTATTTATTTATTTTTTTTTACTTTTTCATCTTCAATTATTGATTATTATATATTAAAGGGACTCCCCGTGGTCTAGTGGCTAATGCGATAGATTCTCATGGGGGAGAAGGTGGGTTCGATTCCCACAGGCGCACAGTGGGACCAAACGACATTTTGTGTTTAAAAAAAACCACAGCCTCTAAATGTTAACCAATTTCAATGCATTTTCTTTAAATGTAAGCTAATAAAATATAGAACATGTCTGTCTATCCAGATTTTTGTTTCTCC
>OX328131.1:66466565-66694065 GCA_946811695.1 Gonocerus acuteangulatus
TACACAGACAGCAAGACGACCTTACAAAAACTGACTAATCGTTCGGTACATGACTCACTAACAGAAGAAATAAGGAAACATGTGACAGAAATTCAAAACATTAACATAAACATATATTTTAAGTGGATAAGAGGACATTCTGGAAATATGGGGAACGAATTAGCTGATAAAGCAGCTAAAGCTGCCGCGAAAAGTCCCCAGTTACCAGTTTGTTATGATAAGATATCGAAAAATCACTTAAAATATATGTTACAAACTAAGACTATACAAACTTGGGAAAACCGCTGGACAAATACTAACAAAGGGACACACTTAAAACTATTCATACCACAAATTCAAACATATTTAACAAAAAAACAAACTATGACAGATTTTTACACAACACAACTTGTCACAGGACATGGCTCAATAAACTCGTACTTATACCGTTTCAAAATCACTAACAGAAACACTTGTCCATGCGACTTTCTTACGGAACAAACTTGCCAACACTTAATATACGACTGCCGACTACTAATACAGGAACGGACAAAATTACAAACGACAATTATGAAACAAAACGGAGTCTGGCCATCACCAGAACAAACTCTGTTTATGTGCCATAATAAGGCATTAAGAGAATTTGCTGAGCAGCTTTACATGGCAATGGGAAGATTGAATACCTATTACAAATGAAATGATATTAAACATTTTTTGTGGTTGTACAAAAATTTATTTTTTTCTAATTTTATATCTTCCATATTATTCATGTTTTTGTTTTACTTCATTTTTATATCCTGTTCTTTTGTTAATTTTCTCCATTTGTAGTATTTTGTATAGTTATAATTTGTAAACTTTTAAATTTTAACTAAAACTAATAATATGTTTTTAAAAAAAACAAAATATGTTAACATACAAATGCAAGTGATATGCTGATTGTTGCATGAGACTTGCAGAGAAAAATAAACTCCCTTCTTGCAGGGTTACTGTAAGGAGGAAACAAATAAAAAAAAAAATATATATATATATATATTTATATATATATATATATATATATATATATATATATATATATATATATATATATATATATAGCCAGCGCCAATGGCCTACAATTATTGGTTTATATTTTACCAACATGCTAGAATGCCGGTGTCAAATCGAGAAAAAAAAACGCCTAGGAAAACATGGTGACTATAAAATAAATTATATCGTTTTGATGACTAGATGAATTAATATATTAATACCAACAAAGGTATTAATTATTATTAATTAATAATACCAACAAAGGTGAGGAATAAAAAATTAAGGTAATAAGATGTAGTAAATGGTTTTAGATGATGTAGCGTGTTTTCTGCAGTGTTTAGTAATTAATATACATTTTTAGATCTCCTGAAGATGGACGAATAGTCCGAAACGTTGTGATGTTAAAATAAAAGTAATTTTTGGAGCTTTGATGGGTTATTCCTCACCTTTGTTGGTATTATGAATTATATCGATTTGTACTGATTTGTAAAATTCTCTGCTATTAATAATGATATGTAATAGTATCATGTATATATATATATATATATATATATATATATATATATATATATATATACACATACACGCGCAGAATTACTTATCAGGGTCTCCTTGCGGTCCAGTGGCAAATCACCTAACGGTAAATTAAATATATATATATACATGTAATTCTACCTTACACAAATATATATATATATATATATATATATATATATATATATATATATATATATATATAGCCAGCGCCAATGGCCTACAATTATTGGTTTATATTTTGCCAACATGCTAGAATGCTGGTGTCAAAACGAGAAAAAAAAACGCCTAGGAAAACATGGTGACTATAAAATAAATTATATCACTTTGATGACTAGATGAAGGGTATTAATTAATAATACCAACAAAGGTGAGGATTAAAAAATTAAGGTAATAAGATGTAGTAAATGGTTTTAGATCATGTAGCGTGTTTTCTGCAGTGTTTAGTAATTAATATACAATTTTAGATCTCTTGAAGATGGACGAATAGTCCGAAACGTTGTGATGTTAAAATAAAAGTAATTTTTCGAGCTTTGAAGGGTTATTCCTCACCTTTGTTGGTATTATAAATTATATCGATTTGTGCTGATTTGTAAAATTCTCTACTATTAATAATGATATGTAATAGTATCATGTAAATATATATATATATATATATATATATATATATATATATATATATATATATACATGTATATATTATTATTTGGTAATTTTTTTAGATGAATTTTGCCTAATCTTTGTCTCATCCTCCTTTTCGGAGGAGCAGAGTTCGCATCGTTTTACAGTTCCATTGTTAATCAGCTATCTGGAAGCCGATGGTGTGATATTTAGTAGAGGATTGGAGTAGATGGGTTCAGCAAAGCGAGCGACATTGGATGTTGTCAGTGGCTTGTGATACACACTCTGCCCACGCTCGCTGTGGTCTCTGGAAACAAGGCTGAGCATTGGCCAATACCCCGGGGAACAGCTGTTAAACCGACCGCTTTGCCACGAGTCCCTTCTGATATTGCATATGGATCAGCTTTCGATGTCATCATTATTCGGAATCATTCAATAATGATAAACACACATGATGATATTGGGCCTTATTGATAATTGTTAGAAACAAATTTTCGTCTATCGGTGAATGTTTAGTTTCGCGGTCGTTACAAAGTGACCTCGAAAGAAACAAAAATTAACCTAAACGTTACATAATGACCTATAATTGTAGGTAACACAACCTACAAAATTTTGAAATTTGAATGTAAGCAGCTGTCTTATATCAACGACACTAACAGCCTACAAATGATAAAAACCATCATACTTGGCAGAAGAGAAACCCTAAACCTGAACAACAAGCCTTGGAGTTCGGATGATAGTGTCCTCTGCTCTCTTTGCAACATGAAACAACCCGAAGATATCATCCATTTCCTATGTTTGCTCTTATCTCGGAGAGGATTGGGCATACAGCTAGGAAATGGATGATATCTTCGGGTTGTTTCATGTTGCAAAGAGAGCAGAGGGCAGTATCTTCAGAACTCCAAGGCTTGTTGTTCAGGTTTAGGGTTTCTATGGAAGATGTTTACTCTTATCTCGGAGAGGAGTTCGGATGATAGTGCCCTCTGCTCTCTTTGCAACATAAAACAACCCGAAGATATCATCCATTTCCTAGCTGTATGCCCAATCCTCTCGGAGATAAGAGTAAACATCTTCCATAGAAACCCTAAACCTGAACAACAAGCCTTGGAGTTCGGATGATAGTGCCCTCTGCTCTCTTTGCAACATGAAACAACCCGAAGATATCATCCATTTCCTAGCTGTATGCCCAATCCTATCCGAGATAAGAGTAAACATCTTCCATAGAAACCCTAAACCTGAACAACAAGCCTTGGAGTTCGGATGATAGTGCCCTCTGCTCTCTTTGCAACATAAAACAACCCGAAGATATCATCCATTTCCTAGCTGTATGCCCAATCCTCTCCGAGATAAGAGTAAACATCTTCCATAGAAACCCTAAACCTGAACAGGAAGCCTTGGAGTTCGGATGATACTGCCCTCTGCTCTCTTTGCAACATGAAACAACCCGAAGATATCATCCATTTCCTAGCTGTATGCCCAATCCTCTCCGAGATAAGAGTAAACATCTTCCATAGAAACCCTAAACCTGAACAACAAGCCTTGGAGTTCGGATGATAGTGCCCTCTGCTCTCTTTGCAACATGAAACAACCCGAAGATATCATCCATTTCCTAGCTGTATGCCCAATCCTCTCCGAGATAAGAGTAAACATCTTCCATAGAAACCCTAAACCTGAACAACAAGCCTTGGAGTTCGGATGATAGTGCCCTCTGCTCTCTTTGCAATATGAAACAACCCGAAGATATCATCCATTTCCTAGCTGTATGCCCAATCCTATCCGAGATAAGAGTAAACATCTTCCATAGAAACCCTATACCTGAACAACAAGCCTTGGAGTTCGGATGATAGTGTCCTCTGCTCTCTTTGCAACATAAAACAACCCGAAGATATCATCCATTTCCTAGCTGTATGCCCAATCCTATCCGAGATAAGAGTAAACATCTTCCATAGAAACCCTATACCTGAACAACAAGCCTTGGAGTTCGGATGATAGTGCCCTCTGCTCTCTTTGCAACATGAAACAACCCGAAGATATCATCCATTTCCTAGCTGTATGCCCAATCCTCTCCGAGATAAGAGTAAACATCTTCCATAGAAACCCTAAACCTGAACAACAAGCCTTGGAGTTCGGATGATAGTGCCCTCTGCTCTCTTTGCAACATAAAACAACCCGAAGATATCATCCATTTCCTAGCTGTATGCCCAATTCTCTCCGAGATAAGAGTAAACATCTTCCATAGAAACCCTAAACCTGAACAGGAAGCCTTGGAGTTCGGATGATAGTGCCCTCTGCTCTCTTTGCAACATGAAACAACCCGAAGATATCATCCATTTCCTAGCTGTATGCCCAATCCTCTCCGAGATAAGAGTAAACATCTTCCATAGAAACCCTATACCTGAACAACAAGCCTTGGAGTTCGGATGATAGTGTCCTCTGCTCTCTTTGCAACATAAAACAACCCGAAGATATCATCCATTTCCTAGCTGTATGCCCAATCCTCTCCGAGATAAGAGCACACATCTACAAAAATAGATTAACCCACACGCAAGCAATAGACTATTTGAACGGCCAGGACTACTCAAAACTATACCACTACGTTAAAGAGGCAATGAATTTTAAATTTGATTATCAGGAATAAGGAGGATCAATTTTTGTTTTACTTATTTATTTGGTTTTATATTGTTTAAAATCACTCATATTGTTTGTATTTTATTTTCATGTTTATTATATTATGTGTTGTCGCTTAGCTGATGGATTATATCCAAGCTTATGTAAATTTATTGTGAATTTCTCAAGGACTTATTATTTGTACATGTATATAATCAAATTTACTTTACTACTACGTTAGATAATCAAATTGTTTGTCACACTTATTTAAATCTGTATATATTTAAAAATCATCTATATATATAAAAATCACGTGTCTGTCTGTTTGGCCGTTTGTCTCTTTGTTCCTTATACAAATCCGCACCGTTTGATGGATTTTAACCAAACTTGGAATACTGGTAGGTTGTGATACAGGAAGTCTCGTAGGATATGTCAAAAACGTCTACCAGCCGTATGTTTGTTCCTTATACAAATCCACACTCTTGGACCGATTTTGACCAAACGTGGCACACAGGTAGGTCGTGATACAGGGAGTGTCATAGGCTAGGTCAAAAACGCCTACCAGCTGTCTTTCTGTACGTTTGTTCCTTATACAAATCCACACTGTTCGACCGATTTTGACCAAACGTGGCAGGTAGGTCTCGACACGGGGAGAATCATAGGCCTGGTTAAAATCGTCTATGACACACAGTTCGGAGATCACGAGTTCGAAACTATTAACCCAAATAGTTACAGATTTGCGTTATTAGATTTTAATATTAATTATTTGGTTTCTAAGTTATTTTTGCTATTATAGATGCAGAAAGTAAGTGTAGCATAGCACGCCGGGTAAGAGCTAGTAAAATAATAAATGTCCCTAATTGATTTCTTTATTAGCATTCCTATAAAACCAACACACTTATAATTAATCACTTAATGGCTTCAAATATTTTAGCATGTTAAAGAAAAATCTTTGTCGATTGTTATAGAATATGCCATCCTGATTATGAATAACACCATAAAAATAGTCAACATTTTGTTTATATTATATAAACAATATAAGTTATATTATTATATAAATACTTTATATCTCCGGTCAATGGCATTGAATTACCCTTTTGCGGTGAAGTGCTAGGGTCTTTTTAGCACTTTCCTCCGAAGGAAAGTAGCTATTGAGGTTGGACTCATAACGGAATTTTTGCAAAATTTCTTCAAATATTTTTGGATCCTACCTAGTAGACACCGAAAATGACCCCCGTTAAAATTTATATATATATATATATATATATATATATATATATATATATATATATATATATATATATATATATGTCTGGTATCACGATAGCGGCCAGAGTTTTTGTTTTTTCGTCACGAAACTTGGTATATAGCATTCAATTAGCAAACGATTGAACGAGTTCGTTAACCACCAAAGTCGTTCCACCGGAAGGGGGGGTTTACCCCGAACCCAAAACACTAATTTGACCATGTCAGTCGTAATATTTGTTATATTTCAACGAAACTTGGTATTCGTAGTGGTAATATAGAGAGAAAAGTGAGATATAAAAATGAACTAAATCGGTTCATTATAAGGGGGGGTTTACTCCGGACCCACAATACCAATTCGCCACTACCAGCCGTGATTTTTGGTATATTTCGACGAAACTCGGTATTCGTAGTGGTAATTCACAGGTAAATACGTGCTGTAAAAATAAACTAAATCGGTTCATTAGGAGGGGGATTTACTCCGGACCCACAATACCAATTCGCCACTACCAGCCGTGATTTTTGGTATATTTCGACGAAACTCGGTATTCGTAGTGGTAATCTACAGGTCAATATGTGTTTTAAAAATAAACTAAATCGGTTCATTAGGAGGGGGGGGGGGTTTACTCTGGACCCAAATTACTAATATACTCATACCCGTCGTAATTTCTGCTGTATTGTAACGAAACGCGGTATAAGTCGTGGGTAACTCATGAGAAAGACGTGTTGTAAAACTGAGCTGAATGGGTCAATCGGAAAGGGGGGGGGGTTTACTTTGTAATATATTTCAATAGAAAAGCCCTCCAGATGTAGGTTCACAAAGCCGCCGCAAGGAGGGCTTTCTACCACTAGAGGGACCTGTATCCTGTTCCTGCGTTGGATCAAAATACGATAATATGAGGTTTTTTGTATTTATTACGTAGGTACCATGTGTAACATAACTCTGGAAGCAAATTAATAATTGAACAGTTTCTCACTACAAAATTAAAAGAGAACTATTCATGTTTTTATTTTATTTATGTAGGATATTTTAAGCAAATTGTTCTGAAAAGCAGTCTACACTACCCAAATTCTGAGGAAAGTGCTTAGTTATGCAGCTCCTGCGCGACGGACTTTTTACTTTACCCACGCCAGTTACTTTTTAGAATACCGTCATAATATTTTGTTACAATATTGTAACAGGTGTTGCTAGGCTACATAAAGTTTATACATGGAAGAGGTTATAGATTATAAGACACGTTGAAGTTGTGTTTGTTGTGCTGTGTTGAAGTCAAATAATGAATTTTATTAAACTGTGTCGTGTGTTGAAATCGGAAGAAGTAGCTTATAGAGCAATAATTTTTTTTGTTTACATTTGTTGAATAAATAATTTATTTAAACTAATTATTAGTTTAAACATCTGTTCTTCATAATTTTTAACTTAATGATACGATAAATAACTGTTTTAGTAATAAAAATAACTGGCGTGGGTAAAGTAAAAAAGACCCTTAGAGTGTACACTCAGTGATATTCGTTTTACCATGTCAGTAACGTAAAATACAAAATTATTACAAAAAATGTGAAAAGAAGATGAAAAACAAATAAATAATTTAAGAGTAAAAATAAAATAATTCAAAATATAAATAATAGAAAAAACGCAAATAAAAAAATAAAACTAGTTAACAGGAGGACTGGTGGGTTCGATTCCCACTATGGGGTGGTGGCTTTTCTTCAGAAAAAAGAAAAGCCACCACCATTCATTCATAAGTGTGAATACGACTTTATTTTTATTCACGTATATTATATATAAAAATACAAATAAAATTTTATTCGCAAATTTTCATGTGAATACAAAAAAAATAAATTAAAATCTAGGCGCTGACGACCTAGACGTTAAGCGCCTTAAAAAAAAATGACCTTCAATAACTTTCTTATCCCATATGAAATGCTTAAGAATCTCCCAGTTGAAGGCAAAAAAAAGTTGATGGAATTGTTTAATTGGCTCTGGACCAGTGGAGATTTTCCCGCTGCTTGGAAGGAATCGATTATAATCCCAATCTTGAAACCCGGTAAGGATCCCATGAACCCAGGGAGCTATAGACCCATCTCACTCCTCTGCTGTATGGGAAAGCTCCTGGAGTCAATGGTAAATTACCGGTTAGTACATGAATTGGAGAAATGTAATCATTTATCGAAGTACCAGGCAGGATTTAGACAGGGCTTTTCTACTCAAGACCAATTAGCACTATTAGAGCATAACATCCAGATGGCTTTCTATTCTCGTGAGCATGTTACTGCCATTTTTTTCGACTTGAAACAGGCGTATGACAGAGCGTGGAGGCATGATATTCTCCGACGCCTACATGGATGGGGGTTCAAGGGCAGATTGCCTCTCTTTCTGAAGAGCTTCCTTTCAGAAAGGACCTTCAGAGTACGAATTGGCAGCGCCCTGTCCTCCATGAAAGTACAGGAAACCGGAGTCCCACAAGGATCGATCCTCAGCGTTACCCTGTTTCTTGTCGCAATAAATGGCATAGCTGACAATATAAGTCCAGAAATTGGCAGATCTCTCTACGCAGACGATCTGGCCCTTTTTGAGACCCATCCAGGTGAGGCTGCCGAAGCCCACAGATTACAAGAGGCAGTTAATACAGTTTACGCTGTCACAATAAGACGCGGATTCACATTCTCTTTGGAGAAAACTGTGGCCCTACACTTCTGTAGGCTTCGCGACCTCACAATCACCCTCGTCTAACGCTGGGGGATCGTGAGGTTAACTTTAGTGAAGCACATAAGTTCTTGGGTCTAATAATAGATAAAAAGCTGAGATGGAAACATCACATAAATTATACTATTCAAAGGTGTGAGTCGTCTTTAAATGTTTTAAAAGCCTTGTCTAGATTACAATGGGGTGCGGAGAAATCCGTCTTGTTGAAAATATTTGACGCTCTAATTCGGTCCAGAGTCGATTATGGGTGTGCTATATACGGCTCTGCTCGCAGGTCGTGGCTCAGGCAGCTTGATAGGTTGTACAATGCAGGGCTGCGGCTTGCGATTGGAGCCTTTCGCACGAGCCCATTAGATTCTATCTATGTGGAGGCAGGCCACCTACCTCCAGAACATCGAAGAAATTTTATGACGCTGTCTTACGCGTCATCACTGCGAGCTAAAATTAATAATTTTATGCACGATATTACGATAGATAATGATATTCCAGATATTTTCAGATTTAGACGTTCTGCAACCAGACCACTAGTAGTCAGAGCACAAGAAACCCTAAGTTCGTACGGTGGAGCCTGGGGGAATCTGATGGACATGCGACCTTCGGTCGCAAGTCCATGGATCCTCCCAGACCCATCCATATATAGATCTTACGCTGGCTCAATTGGGGAAGCAGGACACTGCACCCTCGGTATTTCGAAATATGTTTCTTGAAAGACTACAGGTTTATGCAGAGCACGTTATAATTTTCACAGACGGCTCTAAAACGGAAACAGGAACTGGCTGTGGGATATTCATCCACAATCACACACAATTGGCAGTCCCCTTAAATCAGTATTCTAGCATATTTCATGCGGAATTGCTTGGAATAAAATTAGCTCTAGAAAAATGCCGAAATTTTGAAAAACAAAAAATCCTTTTGTGTACTGATTCCCATAGTTCTCTTGTGGCAATGAAAAATAAATTCACAAGAGATCCACTATTGATGGAAATATCAGTTTTATTAAGTAATATCATCCCTAGTGGAAGTACTGTGAAATTTCTCTGGGTTCCAGGTCATGTGGATATTGAAGGAAATGAAAAAGCCGATATGTTGGCGAGACAGGCATCTTCGGCAGAAGCAGATCCTGCCTCGCCACTACATATCGATGATCAGAAACGATTCCTGAAAAACCTGATAAAAAAGAAGTGGCAAGAGCAATATAACAATAAAGACACATTTCTAAAGAGCATCGAGAACACGGTAATGTCTGAGAGTGTTACTGCTAGCTTGCTCAGGCGTGAGGACGTGGTAATAACCAGATTGCGGATCGGTCATACCCGCCTTACGCATGGGCATCATCTGGTAGGACGACGCCGACCTCAATGTGAGCATTGTGATATCACCCTCGATGTTAAGCATATCCTAGTGGACTGCCCGGCAATCCAAGAAGCCAGGGAGCGGCACCAACTTCCCATTGGGCTTAAGGATATGCTATCTAAAAATGAGGTCTCTGTGAAAAAAATAATAGGACACTTGAAGGACCTAAAACTTTATAATCTAATATAGTCGTAGACTGTATTTTTTATATATAAAAGTTTAAATTTATTTAATGTATATATTCTTTTAGATTGAATGTATTTATTGTCTGAGTGCGTTTAATATAGATTTGAATGTGTAGTGCGTGAGTATTTATTATATTCGTTTGTGTGTGTGTGTGTGTGGGGGTGTTTGTGTGTGTGTGTGTGTGTGTGTGTGACTAACAATGTAAATATGTAAATAGTTACATTAGGCATAGATTTAGGCTTAAGGTTAGTTCTGATATATGTTAAAAGGAACTAACAAAATTTGTAAATAGAATCTTTAGCTTTAAACTTTAGAATTAGGTTAAATAATAGTGATATACGTAATAAACCACTACAACTTCTACTAAAATCTACGAATTTCGAATTGAATTGCTTCATCATATGTTAAAAATGAGCAATTTCCAACGGTGCTAATGACCTAAGCAGTAGACACACCCAAAAAAAAAAAAAAAAAAAATAAAATAAAATAACTTTCTTAATATCATCTTAATACGAATAAATTTATAATTTATTTGCGAATTTTATTGTGAATAAATTTTTATTCACAAATTATAATGTGAATAAATTTGTATTCGTATATTTTAATGTGATTATTTTTGTAATCACTTGATTTTTTTAGTAAATATTCACATTTTTTGTGATTATTTACAATTTTTTCTGTGAATTTATTTGTATTCGCAGGAAAATTTGCGAATAAAATTTTATTTGTTTTTTTATATTTAATATACGTGAATGAATACGAATTTATTTATATTCGTATTTACAAATATATTAAGTACGAACAAATTCGTATTTTTATTTATAAATAAAATTATGCCCATCTCTGAGCCCTATCCTGGCTAGAATAGGCTGGCAACCTATAGATAACCCGTCCCGAAATTCTTAGTTAGTAATAATGGACGATAAAATTAAAAAAAGTAGTAAACAAAATAATAAATCACGTGTGGTCATTTCAAGCAGCTGGTGGCGTGGTGGATTATGACCTGTGCTTCTTAGTGGGTTCTAATTTTTATCTTGAAAATTAAAATGCTAAAATTTCCCTAGCCTCCCTTAGCGGCGACCCTCAGCTGTGTGGTAACCAGGAACGGTTTATTACGGTCCTTTGAATGAAAGTAGCCAAAGGCGTTAATTTATTTTTCATAAATTAGTGTTAATTTTTTTAATTTTTGTGTGTGCTTCTTCTAAGAAATTTATGAGGCATGATGCCAACAATCACTTCAAAATAATGTATCATGAAGTTATAACAAAAGAAGTATGTTATTCCATAAAGCAAACAAACCCGAACTATCCTTTCGGTATGTATCAATAAATGAAAACCTCCGCAAGGTTTTTCCTTCAAATATATTTTTCAGGACTCAACTCCTTATCTGAGAAAAGAAACCACGATGTTACCTTTCACGAGAAGGTTTAGCTCGCGGAGGACGTTAAATTTTTGTCAAGACCACCTCAGAAGGGTGGAGTAACCAAACAAAAACCGATGAATTATAAATGACCTAACATTTCTCAGAGCCTTTTCGGCGTTTAAGCCCCTGAGGGGACTTTTAGGAGATCGAAGAAGTATCAAACTTTAGTATTTTGCAATTTAAATCATTGTATAAATTCCTCACACGGTAGTGTAATTTAAAAAACTTCAATGATGCTTTTAACTTTTTTTTTTTTAGGCTGCCCACAAATTTGAAATGATTTAACAGTCAAATACATTGTTTGATAGATCCTTTTTTGGGGAAAATAATATCATTTTTTTAGAAACTTATGAAAAAATAAAATAAAATACATTTTAGCATCTGCTAGAAACTTAACTGCATGTTAGATCGGAAATCATGGAGGTTAAGTATAGACAATTTATGATTACAGTTTAAGTAATTTTGTATGATCATCATAAAATATAGCGTCAGGAGTAGAGATCCGTGGTATGATTGTAAAAAATGTATATTTATATTAAGTATAGTGTAATTCTTATATCTTGTTTCATTTGAAAATCTTCGAATAGAAACAGCTAATTTTGTTTTTTAATCTTTCGTTAAAGATGTAATCTCCTTCTCCAATGAAATCTTAAAGAATTAAGAGATTCTTGGCGCAACAATACACAGGAAATTTCAACTCCAATTGGAAATTACTCATTTTGCCTTGTTAAATTTAATTTCCTCGTTGTTGTGGATGGTATATATGGAGGATTCAGAGCACAACTAGACCAAGTCCATGTTATACAGTTTTCAGACAATGAGTATTATGTGTTTTAATTGCAGAGACGTTGTATAAATCCTAGTGACCAGTATAAGTCTTAAAAATATTTGAACTTAAACAATGACATTATTTATGTATAGCATTGTTCATAAAATAGTTGCAACTTGGACTGGGCTTCCTTGTGCTCTGAAAAGAAATATGAATGACTTCCAGATGTGTACCAAGAACTGCTACAAGTGGCAAAATAATGAAGTTTGGACTTAGTCTCCTGTAGGACCGTAAAGAGCCATTTTAGTAATACTCTTCAATCCTATTACAACATAAATCCTATTGACCAGTATGAGTCTTAAAACGATTTGAACTTAAACAATGACATTATTTATGTATAGCATTGTTCATAAAATAGTTGCAACTTGGACTGGGCTTCCTTGTGCTCGGAAAACAAATATGAATGACTTCCAGATGTGTACCAAGAACTGCTACAAGTGGCAAAATAATGAAGTTTGGACTTAGTCTCCTGTAGGACCGTAAAGAGCCATTTTAGTAATACTCTTCAATCCTATTACAACATAAATCCTATTGACCAGTATGAGTCTTAAAACGATTTGAACTTAAACAATGACATTATTTATGTATAGCATTGTTCATAAAATAGTTGCAACTTGGACTGGGCTTCCTTGTGCTCTGAAAACAAATATGAATGACTTCCAGATGTGTACCAAGAACTGCTACAAGTGGCAAAATAATGAAGTTTGGACTTAGTCTCCTGTAGGACCGTAAAGAGCCATTTTAGTAATACTCTTCAATCCTATTACAACATAAATCCTATTGACCAGTATGAGTCTTAAAACGATTTGAACTTAAACAATGACATTATTTATGTATAGCATTGTTCATAAAATAGTTGCAACTTGGACTGGGCTTCCTTGTGCTCGGAAAACAAATATGAATGACTTCCAGATGTGTACCAAGAACTGCTACAAGTGGCAAAATAATGAAGTTTGGACTTAGTCTCCTGTAGCATTGAAAAGAGCCATTTTAGTAATACTCTTCAATCCTATTACAACATAAAATGTCAAAAATTGACTTGGTCTAGTTGTGGTATGAACTCTTCATATATCTCTTCTATTCCGAACATTAAAAAAATAGTTTAATTTGAAGTGTATGAAGAAGTGAGCTGCATAGCCGCTCAAGATGGTTCGACAAGGAGGGCAGACATTGTCTGCTTAGATCGCCAGGCATCCACCGGAATTATTTTGGATCCGACTGTGAGGTTTGAGATAGACGAGAATCAGCCCTTGTCAGTTGACAAAGAGAAAAAATCCATTTATGAAAAACGTATTCCCTATTTTCGTAAAAACTACAGGATCGAAAATTGGGAGGTAATCGGTCTTCTCTTTGGCGCAAGAGGCTCCATGCCTTCATTCGTACAAAATGTTTTCAAAAAATGGAACATTAGATGTGACTTTGAAACACTGGCTCGTTTGATAATAAAGGACTCCATTAGGATTGTCAATCATCATTTGTACGGCTGAGGAAACGACAAGAAAACTCATAAATTCTAAAAAGAAAATGTATACAATAAAATACAACACATGTACCCAATTGATGGCTTATATACAGGCCGGAAGCTTGCTATCATTCCAAGCAGAAAATAGTGTATAAGAAAAAAAAAACACAATACAAAAGAAGATTTTCCTTGGAATGATTAGAAAGCTGCCGCCAACTATGGTCAGCTATCAGTTGGACATGACTGTTTTTCATCATTTAGTTTGGATGATTGTTAAAAGTTTGAAAATATTTTCAACTCTTTCCGGAAACAAAAACTATACCGACACATTAATGATCGTCTATTTAGAGATCCATCGGTTATAAAACGTTGACCTTGGTCGTCAGAACTTCCGGATTGCTTCATAGAGCGTATTTCCTAAGCCAGCTCCCTCCTTATACGGAGGGAGGATTTGCACCGGAAAGGAAAGACGATTTCCTGATTCTAATCCAATAAAATGACATTTTCCTCAGAAATAGAAGCTCTTCGTCGTTCAAGGAGTTAGAATTTTAATTATGTCTGACAAGTTGGATCATTTATCATACTTAGCATAATTCTAGAACCGGAAGGACTTCCAACTACTTAAAACAAGTACTTGTGGCAATTCCTATTATTTCTGTCAAATCTTTGTCACGGATGAAGAATGAATATTTATTAAGCCTTCAGGACATAGTTCAGCTTTCACCAGTTTTAGAGTAAAAACCTAATTACAACTTATTTAAATTCTACAATAAAGATAATTTCTTATTATTTATATTAGCACTTTTCGAGGAAATTTATCTAGTGACGGTGAACTCATGGATGAAATTTGGCAACATCTTTCTTTAAATCTTCATCGATACTACCCTACGAGTTAAAAAAAAAAAATGACACCTTTTGAAATGGCAATTGTTGCGATTGGGGGACAATTTGTTTTGTTCCCTACGAATCTTGGTATATACGTTATTTTCAGAATAAACGATACCATCGAAGTCGGTCTATCTGAAAGAGGAGTACCAAAATTATTATTTTGCCCATTCAAAGAATAATTTCTGGTTACCTGTAACAAAATTCGATGTACATTGTTCCCAACTATTAATAAATTTAGGATTCGGGGTTCACTCAGTACCCGTTATTAATAGCAATAATAGATTTAACCCCTTGTGTGTATAAAGTGTCTGAGAAGTGAAGTTAGTTGGCAGGAGTGAGCATCTAGACTCGAGATGCTTACTGCTACCCGCCCGGAGGGGGGATGCTACAGAGGTATCTGATCAATGATCATACAGCACACCAGGAAGATAGTGTGGTCAGTACTATGTTCAGGCCACCTGATTTTACGATTTGCGGGTACCCAGTCATAATTTAATTAAAAGATTGGTGGGCCTAGGGATGATCCAGGACCCCGAATCCAACCCACGAACGACGAGACGATAAAATAAAAATCTTTAGTATTTGCTGGGGATTTGAACTCGGATCCTCCAGCATAATAGTCCACTGCTCTACCACTGAGCTAACCTTGCACCCAAGTATGTATGTATATATATACAGTGGAACATGGATAATTCGAAATCGTCTTTAATTCGAATATTTCTCTCGGTCCCTAGAATTTAGGGCATAAACAATGTGAAAAAATCGTGGTTAGTTCGAATAAAATTTTGGATAATTCGAAGTTTTTACGAGTCTGTACCTCCAATGGGAAGTGGACAGAGTGGCGCTCGATCTTAAATCTTGTGAAAATATTCTCCTTTCGGGAAAAGCAGATAGTAAGATACGGATGTAGAGTTTCCGGGACAAGAAGCGCGTTGGTCTCATAGTCTAGTTCTTGGACTCAAGGAGATCTGCAAAGTGGTGGGTCGCGCTTCCTCCCTTCTTGGGGTTGTTATTGTTGCATCTTGTCCTTATATCCTAGACTTCCCTTCCACCATCCTTCCAATCTTGATTTTTTATGATGATATAAAGTCAGTCAGCGCCTAAATCTGCTGTATTGTTTGTACCTTGAATTTCTGGTGTACAGTGCTGTTCTGTGAGTTGTTGATTTAAGATGTCGAAGCCTAGAAGTTATAAAACTTTAACGTTGTCAAAGAACATAGCTGCGATTAAAGAAGTCGAAAAAGGAATAAAGAAAAAACCTGAAATTGCCAAGGACTTTGGAATTCCTCCCAACACTTTATCAAAGAATTCTTCTCCAAGAAAATGACTTTTTTTCAAAATAATAGACTTTTATTTTTACTTTTTTTGATCAATTATTTCTTACTTATATACATAATCATCAATTTATGATAAGTATGTTTTTCTTTAAATAATTTTTTTTTTCAAACTAAAAAAAGGTGAAAATATGAAGTTCGATTTTTAACCCTTAATTTTCAAACTTTTGGAATTCGAAGTTTGGATAATTCGAACTTTTTTATCGGTCCCTAGGGGTTCGAATTATCCAAGTTCCACTGTATATATATATATATATATATATACACACACACATACATGAAAAAAATTCCCCATAATCCACCGAGAACTTGTTATATATACCATTAAAAACTAAAAAGTCCGACTCGCAGGAACTGCGTCATCTTAGCGCGGTTCCAGTTTTTTTTTTTTTTTTTTTTTTTTTTTTTTTTTTTTTTTTTTTTTTTTTTTTTTTTTTTTTTTTACGGCACATCTACATCTAGGTCATTAGCGCCGACATCCAGGGTGTAGCGAGGAATTTCACCAGCGAGCCGTGGGATGATAAAATTCCTGCCGGAGGTTGGGAATCGAACCCACCATCTCCCGCTTATGAATCCAAGGCGCTAGCCATTAGACCACGGGAGACCCCGGTTCCTGTTCATATCCCTATTCTCATTTGAAAAGCATAGAATAGAAACAGATAATATTTTCCTCGGCCTTTGTTCAAAGGGTTTTATGGCTGGCTATACCTGGGGTCAGGTCCGCAAGACCATAGAATCCTCTTCTACCAATACTTCATTTCATACGTTTCAATGAATTGGAAAATATCAAATATTTTCACACATTCCTGTGTTCTTTTACTATAGTAATAATTCTACAGATAAAATCAATTAAAAAATAAAATAAAAAAACCAACAGCATAAAGGCAATTGAAAATATTCAAAAGACGTCAACGAATCTTTTTCTCTTGGCAAGCTATATTTCTAACAATGAATTGTTTTTCTTATTTTGCCTAATCTGTTTTATTGTAAAATACATTATCCAACTATAAGCAATTAAAAAATAACAAGATATAAAAACAGACAAAAAGAACAGTTCGAATAACCAAAATCAATTACTTTAATGTTTTAAGCACTTATTTCTCCGATTGACATCGCCTAATCAAAACTTTCATCAGAACCTTTTTTGTAGAGCATTTAGTAAGCTTTCTAATGGTATTCTTTCGTTTACCAAAGTCTTAACCTTTTTCGAGATATTAAGGAAAATATACAAAGTTACCAAAACTTTTTATGTCTGTTAATAAAATATTTTATTCTAACCCTTCCTTAACTCCAAACGTAACCAAAATTTCAACATATTAGTTTTAATGAAAGTAGAACATGCAGAAAATGTTTCAACTGAATCCCATGATTCTAAGTACCCAAATTAAAAACGGTATTCAAAAACTATTTTTCCAATTTTCTCGAAAACGGTTAAAGCTATCGCCTTGAAAATGGTTTCATTCGTTTTCCTAGCCCAAGAAGCCTATAAAAAGAGTACTTACAAGCTTATGAACTCAAAAACGTAAGCGTTACGATTTTTTCTGCGCGAATTTCGCCCCAAACTCCATCTTCCAGTGGGCGGATTTTGCTGGTTAACGAACTTGACCTTTCATATTGGACGACTGATTTTTGTACCAAATTTCATCAAAATCGGACCATTCGTCTTCGAGCTAGAGAGCGAACAGACAAATATATATATATATATATATATATATATATATATATATATATATATATATATATATATATATAATATATATATATATATATATATATATATATATATATATAAATATATATATATATATATATATATATAAATATATATATATATATATATATATATATATATATATATACAAATTTGAACCACCGTTATTTTCGGTCTCTAGGGGTTCTGAAACGCGAAATTTTCTTGTCGGCACTTCCGGATTGTTTCATTGTATCAACCTTATAAGCGGGGTTCCTCCCTATGGGGGAGGGAGGAACCGCGCTAAAAACATAAAAATTGTTTTCTTTTATATTAGGATAGATGTGTATATGTAATGATGTATCTAATATGTAATAATAATAATTATAATGTATATATGTAATACAGTGAAACCTCCCTTAACGGACACCTCCCTACAGCGGACACCTCTATTAACGGACACCTCCCTGCAGCGGACACCTCCCTACAGCGGACACCTCCCTACAGCGGACACCTCTATTAACGGACACCTCCCTACAGCGGACACCTCCCTACAGCGGACATCTCTATTAACGGACGTTTTCTCGCAGTCCCGAATTTTCCTATAGGTAAAATAAACCTCTATATTGCGGACACCTCTGTACAAAGGACACGGACAGAAAAATCTGATTTTTTACCTCCTTACTACGGACAATTACAGCTAATGTTATTTATAGAAGCGTTCCCATCGGTGTAGGTTTCCAGAAAAATGCGTTAACAATTACAAACTCTTTGCAAGAATAAGATATACATACAGAATAGTGCTAGTAATATCCTCCTAGGAATTTCACAACAGGAAACCCTTCCTTTTCAGCAGGAGCGTATGATTTTCCCGCTGGCAGATTACTATTGTTTTGCCTACGGGGTATCACGGTTCCGGGAATATTCCATAAGTCTGTTTGGTTCACATTCCTTCCGCAGAACTTCCTTCTCGTCACTTTTCATTTGGTTTTTAGCTCTTGTTGAGTGAGTATCGTGCTTTCTCTTCAATATTTCTAATCGGAAATCTCTGACACTTAAAGAAAAAATTTACGTGACAACATTTTCCAATTGCGATAAATGTGGTGTAAGTAAAGTTGCCAAATTTTTTAAGATAGGGAAAACACAAGCAGCTGAAATATTGAAAAAAAAGATGAAATTTTGAAGAAACGGACGGAAAGTTGTGACAAAAATGTCCGAGAACTAAGAACTTTAAACTTATGCTTTAAACTTTTTAGAATAAAAACTTTTTTTAAGTTTATACTTATTGAACTTCTTTCTATATACTTAAAAAAACTTGCTATGGGTAATTATTAAATGGTTAATTAAAACATGAATTAAAAATTCGGTACGTATCCATCTCGACCAACCCCTCTGTATAGCGGACACCTCTCTATAGTGGACAACTTTGGTTCTCCCAGAGGTGTCCGCTATAGAGAGGTTTCACTGTAACTGATTTGAACGAATCATCTTAGTTGCGAATTTAATTTCATAAATATTAAAAAATACATCCTAACATTTTAATTTTTAAATGATATTAAGAAACTTCTGAATATTGAATAATTTATATGTTCCTATCCAGCTGATTACTTCGGCAATCAATCTAGCTTAGAAGTATTCTAAAGAACACTATTAAATATTGATCAATGTCTTCATCTGTGTAAAATATTGTTCTGAGATTTTATGAGCATCATTTATCAGTTTTTTTATTAAACATTTGAAATTTTATAATTAATTAAATTAAAAAAAAAAAAGAAGTATTTTGAAAGTAAAATAGAATATTGTACTTAACAGTTAGATGAATATTCTTAAGGATTTAATACACACTCACAGAAACACGCTCACACACAGACATATATATATATATATATATATATATATATCCACACATACATAAATAAAATCAGTAAGTACTGTTATAGGCCACAAGGGTCCATGGGAGCAGATACTGTAAACGTATATGATTCTTGAATAGGTTCAAGAGTCATATACCGCCGTAGGCGGCATTTTAGGAATATAAGGTGGTCAATACTGTGTACTCAGGCCAGTTTTGAGTGATTTCCTATTTGCGGGTATACAGTAATAATTTAATTAAAATATTGGTCGGCCTAAGGATGGTCTGGGCCCCATATCTGGGTCGACGACACGAGAAGATAAGACCTTTGGTGCACGCCCCAATTTTGAACTCAGGTCCTCCAGCATGTTAGCCAAGTGTTCTACCATTGAGCTAACCTCGACTTATATCTCTCATAGGGGCTTTCGGGTCAAAGTATTAAACATCGCGGTGGAGTGTCCTAAAATCGATAGCTTTTTACGAAGATTGACATATCTTGTCTCAAGAGAAGAAAGGTCCTTAAAATACCCTCCTATGTTCTTGAGGTAGGTCAGTATAGTGTTTACTTACTGGCTACCATTCCTTAAAGGCTACTACAAATTGTACTCGTGGTTAATATTAGATTGTGCCCGTAAATATTTGATGTCAAGTTCTATTCTCTATATATGGTTTGAAGGTTTATGTATTTCATTTTGGTAGGAATCTCTGTGTTAACTGAGGATGTCCGATCCGTAGTCAACAGAAAACTTCTTCTTCGTTTTTTTCCCTGCTGAATAGGCCATTCCACAACTGTTTCTATTGTTCGTATTACTAATACCTGTTACCCAGTGTGCCATACTACACCAACTTTCTGCCTCCGACTCTCCCCGTATCAAGATCTACCTGTATACCCAGTTACGTCAAAATCGGTCAAACGGTGTGAATTTGTTTATATCTGTCTAGTGCTGTCTCGTGAAACAGCCAACAGAGGCCAGCACCGCAGCAATTTATATTACAGCCGACAGAGGCCAGCAGCACAGCCTGCGAGTAAGCAAAGGCCAGCCAGCTCTTATCAAGGAAAGGCCAGCGCTCCTTAGTTAGTCAATAACTGCTGAAATAAAATTGAAATAAACTGCATTACATGATTATATAATGATGTAAAGTCATCAATGAGTTCGAGTTATTCTAATTATCAAGAACATCAACAAATCAATTTGAGACATTATTCAAAATGGCTGTCGATTCAAAATGGCCGTCAGAATCTCAATGGTTCAGTGTAGCCTATTATTCTTGAACAAAACTTTCAACCTTTTGACCAAATTTTGAAATTTTACTAATTTGACCTTGCCTAGGAGATTTCCCGTATCAAGACCTACCTGTGTGCCAAGTTTGGTGAAAATCGGTCAAACAGTGTAGATTTTTATAAGGAACAAACAGACAGACACGCGGCTTTTATATATATATATATATATATATATATATATATATATATATATATATATATATACACACACACACACAGTGTACTGACCACACTATCTCCCTAGTGTGCCGTATAATCATGAATCAGATACCTCTATAGTATCTGCCCCTCAGGGCCCTCATGGCCTGTTACGGGACTGATTTTTTTTATATATATATATATATATATATATATATATATATATATATATATATATGTATATATATTTTTAAAAAAATCAGTCCCGTAACAGGCCATGAGGGCCCTGAGGGGCAGATACTATAGAGGTATCTGATTCATGACCATACGGCACACTAGGGAGATAGTGTGGCCAGTACTATGCTCCGGCCGCCTGATTTTCCCCTTGGCCGCATCGACTGCTATAGTCATTAGCACCCAAGGTACCCATTATAAAATAAATTAAAGGCTGGGTTGGCCTAGGGACGGCCAGGGAGGCCGAATTCAACCCATGAACGAAGACACTAGAAGAAAAAATCTTTAGTGCTTGCTCGGGATTTGAACTCAGGACCTCCAACTTATTAGTCCAGTGCTCTACCACTGAGCTAACCTCGCCCTCATATATATATATATATATATATATATATATATATATATATATATATATATATATATATAGATTAGTTGCTTCGATGAGTAGTTTCAATGTTTTTTAGCAGTTATTGACAAATCTTCACCAGTTATTTGCTGTACAGATATTTTGAGAGTTAACTTGTACCTTTTGGCGTGATGGTCACGTGTTTATCAGTAATATGTGTGTTTTACTAAATTCTGCCGCATAATCCGCAATTTTGCTTTTCCGAACCTCCTTGTGGCCACGTTGCAATATTTCACTTTTGGGTCTGTCACTTTTTTGGAATTTGTTTAACTAGTGGATGCGACATGTATCTGTCAGTATTGTCTTATACATAAGGGCCTTGTGAAGTTTTATGTAGGAAATTATTCTGCTGATTGGCAAGACCAGAAACTATGGACGGTCATGCGTTATAGCCTATACCCAAATTTGTCAACACATCAAACGTTTTCACGGCCTTAAATGTTAATACACGGAACTAAATTAATACATTAATTAATAAATTAATCTGACATGTATGTTTAATTTATTGGAAGGGGCTAATACATTTTCTACTGTAATCAAAATCACACAATAATATCTTTGATAGTTGAATTCTTTATAGAAAGAAATTTATCTGATGAAATCTTATTATTGTAAAAAATAAAATAAAAAGGAATCTGTACCACATTTATAGAATTCTAGCAATAAAAATTCCAAGAGAAGAAAATATATAGTTCAAAGCCTTTGGTTTGGAGCAAGAGGGACGATTCCAAAACAGATGCAAGACTTCCTGAAAGATCTAGGCGTGGACTCAAACGAACTACCTATCCTCGCGGAATCTATCTTGATAGATTCCACAATCATATATACGGGAGCTAGTCAGCTGCTTATCAATCTTTCGAAAATCATTTCACCAAATTTGGTCAAACTATCAACATGTTATCAATAGAAGAAGAAGAAGGAAACTTTAATGCAACTCATCATCAAAATTTATTTTTCCAAATGAATGCAAAAACCCTTTAATGCTGTGTTTATAGCATCCCAAAACATTTGGGCAGGAAACTTTATTTATTTTTAAATACCTTTATTCGTTTACTGATTGCACTAGGGATATGAACGGAAAAGACCTAAGATGACGCAGTTCTTGCGATTCGGACTATTTTTTTATAATCATTATGACCGAACTTACACTTTTGTCCCTACTGAACATTTTTAAACATTTGTTCGTTTGCACTTTAACGAATAATTAATTTTCTAAAAATATTTGTATTTGTTAGAATTAATTTTCAGGTTTGAGTACCCTCCCGGAAGGGTCGATGGGCAATAACGTTGCTCTGGAGGACTTTAATACTTTCAAGTACTTTCAATCCTTCATATACGAGCAGGAATACATCGATACTGACGTCACGAGGAACATCATCTCTAAACGGAAAATGTTAGTCTGGTTTCATGTATTATTTATATAACACTTATATTATATAATACTACTAAAGAGGCATAAGTAGAGGTCCAAACGTCAATGAAATAAAGTGAAAAAAATACTTCGTCCATTAAGAATAATATATAAATAAATTTTGATGATTTAAGTCTATAAGTAGAAAAAACAAAGAGAACAAAAAATCGAGCTGCTTAGCCACCGAAACGCTCTAAGAAGCTCCTACTAATCAGTTTTTTTTTAAGCTATGTTATACGCACTACATTTTTGGCTAACTTTCCAACCACCAACGTTAAAGAGTCATGCGTTGTAGCATATTCATAACCGGTGAACGCTTCATAAACTCTTACACAAAATGTCGTAACACCAGAACGTTATTGGACACTAGTTTGATGAATCTGATGAATGTGTCGTCAGAGATTCTAAAGAACGAAGGAGAAAAGAGGCAAACAAATTTACTACCGATGAAAATGGAAAAAAAAAATTGATGGAAAACATTTCGCAGAAACACTGAAAACAATTAACTCCCAAAAGCAATTCTGTCCTATAACGCTGAATTCCTGCTACCTGGATGAATTTTTATTGTCATATCTCATATTAACAAGCGTTTCGCTAGGATTCTTGATGTGCAAAACAATTCGAGTTGAGTGGGTATCGATCATTGAATGTATGTGAAAAATAATATGATTAAATATTGTCACTATCAAGTTTTATTCGATTTCTTTTAAAGTTCAATCAATTATTTTTATATGAATCCTATTTACTTGAGTTTTTTTAACTTATCGTGTGAGTACTTGACCCTTACAGTCCAAACCTTGAGTCCGAACTGTCTAGTGTCTGCCTTGAAATTTTAACTAAACTTGTATGGCCACGTTTAACCAAGTATAAAGCAAAATGCTTGGTTAAACCAAGTATTTTGTTTTTTTGCAGGATTTTTCTATGAGCTTCCCCACTTCTATGAATATTGGCGCTGTAATATTTTTTATGGTTTACATCCTTTTAGCGCGGTTACTCCCTATCTCCATAGGGAGAACCCGCTTATGAGGTTGACCTCATGACGCAATCCGGAAGTGCCGCCTAGAAACTTTCACGTTTCAGACCCTATAAATCACGAAAATATACGTGGCCCAAATTTGTATATATATATATATATATATATATATATATATATATATATGTATATATGTAAGTATATATTTGTATATATGATTGTCTGTTCGCGCTCTAGCAAGCTCAAAAATGGTCCGATTTTAACGAAATTTGGTACAAAAATCTGTCGTCTAATTTGAAAGGTCAAGTTTGTTAACCAGCAGAATCCGCCCACTAGAAGATAGTATTTGGGGCGAAATTCGCGCAAAAAAAATCGTAACGCTTACGTTTTTGTGTTTATATGCTTTCAGGTACTTGTTTTATAGGTTTCTTAACATAAGAAAACGAATGAAACCATTTATAAGGCGATATCTGCAACCGTTCCAGAGAAAAGTGGAATCAATGTTTTTGTAAGTCATTATATTTTTGTGAGTACTTAGAATCGCGGGATTCAATTGAAATATTTTCTAAAACTTGGAAATTAATCCCAACTAAGATGTTTAAAGTTTGGTTATATTTGGAGTTAAGGAAGTATGCGAAGAAAAGTATTTTATTAATAGACATGAAAAGTTTTCGGATCTTCATACATTTTTCGTAAATATCTCGATAATGGTTGGGAAATCGTGCTAAGTGGAAGGTGACCTTTCGAATGCTTACTAAATTCTCTACAAAAAAGGTTTTAAAGCAATATTGGATGGGGCAACGTCAATCAGAGATATAAGCGCTTAAAACTTAAAGAAATGTTTGTTTTGTTGTTTTGTAAGGGGTTTTCTCTTTGTTCATCTCACTTTTTAATTGTTTTTTTTTCTTGAATGACAACGAATTTTTGGTTGTTAAGAAGAGCCTTCTCAGCAGTAGTCAAAGAGTAAGTACGTTTTCAGTACATAATTGTATTGACTTATACAGATTAAGAATTATCCACTTCTGTGTAAGTTGGCTTCTGTCAGTTTCCTGTGATTTGTGATGAAAATTTATTTATTCCATTTCTTCGAGATGTACGTAACCGCGCTAAGATGACGCAGTTCCTGCGAGTCGGACTTTTTTAAACATCCGTGTATCATATTTTTACTCGGAATCCCCAGTGACTCCACAGACAGACAAACTGAAAAACAGACAGACACGTGATTATATATATATATATATATATATATATATATATATATATATATATATATATATATATACTAAAGGACTTTTTAACTTAGTTTTTCGATGTAGGTCTTGGGGGAATAATCGTCCTTAAACCCATGGAGTAGGATGAATATTAAAGCCATAGCTGTCCGATATTTTTTAATTAGTGGCTGATTCTTCATTTATATACATATATATATATATATATATATATAAATATATATATATATATATATATATATATATATATATATATATATATATATATATATATATATATATATATATGTAAAAGACCATGTGGAAGACTGTGATCAATACTTAAAATTACCTATCAATGTCAAAAAAAACGTAAAAAAAACTTTCAAACTGTTTGTATAAGAAAAGAAGAAACAAATTTTCAAGTCAATTTATGGAAAATTGGCTCTCCTGAACAATTACAAATATGTTACATGGTGTTCATTACCTCCGGGGTACAAATAAGTTAATTAATAAGAACACATTTTCAATTCTCATATTTCTGCAATATAGATAGCCGTGAAATTTCCCTAAGGGAAAAACCTCAAGTTAAACAAACTGCACGTACAATATTTGGAGAAATATGTAAATTCATTCCCCTGAAACTGATAGTATCGGTAAACAGAATATTTTCTCCATCTCTTCAATTCATGGGTTTGGTTAGTCTATTTTCTTAGATATGTATTCAATATTCATTTCTCTTACATACAGTAAAATACAACATTCACTATAAAAAAATTTTTTTAAAAAATATTTTGTATAAAAATCAATATCAAACATATTTTCTTATCTTTGTGTTTTCTTTAAACCCGCTCTCTTGAGAGCTCTATTTTTTTTTTAGTTTCAAGGCAACTCATCTTTCTCTTTAAAAAACATTTCAGTAGGTAAACCTGTGTTTTTACCCTCCCCTGCCTCTAGGCTCCTTTAACCCCGACACGGAGGCTTTTTGAGTCAATTTGCATAAAATATGTTTACCCTTTTCAAAGGTGTAAATAAATGTAAGATAAAATATAAAATAATAAAGCAATTAAAAGAAAACAATATAAAAACGAGATGAAAATCGTGATTTCTCTCATTGTCTTTTTCCATTCTTCCATGATTATTCCTCTTCTTCATATTTTTGACGTTCGTCTTATCTTTTAATAACTTTAAATGAAATATTTTATATTTCAGTTCACTTGTATTTACAATTTTAAAAAAGTGATTTTTTTGGGGGGGAACTTCAGATGAGAAATGAATGCGAATCAAAAAGTATTCTTACAGAGAACTACTTGACGTATTGAAAATCCGTTTGCACAGTTCTTCAATAAAGTAGATAGTGTATTATATTTATTAATACTTGGACAAAACTAAGGCTAAAAACAATTTGAGCTATAGCCTGTTCAAATAAATAGTTTGGTTCGGGGAAAACAGCGCTGCCTGTACTCCTCGTGTAAGAAATTGACGATTGTACGAAATTAACTTTTCCGTCCATCTGAACAGGTTGTAGCAGGTTGGGTGAATGAAGATTTGAAGAAATTTTTCAAACATTGTTTTTTTTTAGTGAAACCTTAAGAGCTCAATTCCTTCGGAATGTGCTAAAATGTAACTTATAAAAAAGTGTCAATTAAGCACAATTATTCCTAATTATTATACATAAAACCATAGTGTGCTATGTTTGGTCAAAATCTGTCCTAACGGTGTGGATTTGTAAAAGGAGCAAACATACAGTAAGACAGCCGGTAGACATTTTTGACCTAGCCTACGAGACATCCCGGATCAAGACCTACCAGTGTTCCAAGTTTGCTCAAAATCAGTCAAAAGGTTTGGATTTGTATGAGGAACAAAGAGACAGACAAACTGAAAAACAGACCGACACGTGATTTATATATATATATATATATATATATATATATATATATATATATATATATATATATATTTAGTTAGTTAGTTAATACTATCGTCTCATAAATTGGTAGAATTTCTTTGCCCATACTTATTGGCTGTTTTAGAATTCTTTCACAATCCTTCCGAAGCTACGAGCTCTGCCTTAATGTTAACACAGCTTTCAAGGATATCAGTTTACATTGACTTCTAAGGCATCTTATTGTGTTCGCTCCTTGCCTTCCTTTCGTCTTATTCAAACCCGAATATGGAGAATATGTTATCCTTGATAACGTTCAATCTTTTATTTTTCTGCGAATGATTTAATGCAACAATTATTTTTAATTCAGTCGATTCGTCGGATTAACCAACAATGCTTTAATACACAACCGTTGGACATTTGCGTAAAAATTCTAAAGCATTCCTACATTCTTCTTTTGTCCTTTAAGATCCAATATTAAAAAAGTCCGTCTCGCAGGACTGCATCATCTTAGCGCGGTTCCGTTCATATCCCTAGTCTAATTTGGAAAGATTAAAATAGAAGCAGTTATTATTTTGGTTCCACCAGTCTTTTTTTTAAAATTAATTATTATAATGGCGTGTCAACCCTTAAGGTCACTAACGCCATTCCTGTGAGTAGTAAAGTCTTGAAAGGTGACATACATGATTTACAATCTTACCTGGAAGGGTCCGCTACACTAGAAACAGACCCGCTAGTGACAAGGTCTTGGAATCTTGGAAATCTATATTTCTAACAATAAATTGTTTTTGTTATTTTACTTAACCAGTTTTATTGTCAAATACATTATCCAACTATAAGCAATTAAAAAATAACAAGAAATAAAACAGACAAAAAGAACCATTGGAATAAACTAAATCAATTAATTTAAAGCTTTAAGCACTTTTTTCTCCGATTGACATCGCCTGATTAAAACTTTCTTCAGAACCTTTTTTGTAGAGCATTTAGTAAGCTTCCGAATGGTAATCTTCCGCTTCACAAGATTGTCAACGGTTTTCGAGTTACTAACGAAATTATACAAAGTTACCAAAACTTTTTTTGTCTGTTAATAAAATATTTTATTCTAACCCTTCCTTTACTCTAAACGTAACAAAAATTTCAACATATTAGTGTTGATGAAACTCCAACATGCAGAAAATATTTCAACTGTATCCCATAATTCTAAGTACCAAAATCAAAGACAAAGGACTCTCCCTAGGAAGGACGCTAGGCAGTTGAAAAGCTATATCTTGGAAATCCATATCTCTAACATTAAATTGTTTTTCCTATTTTTCTTAACCTGTTTTATTTTCAAATACATTATCCAACAATAAGCAATTAAAAAATAACAAGGAATAAAAAACAGACAAAAAGAACAGTTAAAAGTTTTAAGCTCTTATTTCTCCGATTGACATCGCCTAATCAAAACTTTCATTAGAACCTTTTTTTTAGAGCATTTAATAACCTTTCTAATGGTATTCTTCCGTTTACCAAGATTCTCAACCTTTTTCGAGATATTAAGGAAAGTAAACAAAGTTACTAAAACTTTTTATGTCTGTTAATAAAATATTTTATTCTAACCCTTCCTTAACTCCAAACGTAACCAAAATTTCAACATATTAATTTTGATGAAAGTAGAACATGCAGAAAATGTTTCAACTGAATCCCATGATTCTAAGTACCCAAACCAAAAACGGTATTCAAAAAATATTTTTCCAATTTTCTCGAAAACGGTTAAAGCTATCGCCTTGAAAATGGTTTTATTCGTTTTCCTAGCCCAGGAATCATATAAAACGAGTATTTAGAAGCTTATGAACTCAAAAACGTAAGCGTTACGATTTTTTTTGCGCGAATTTCGCCCCAAACACCATCTTCCAGTAGGCGGATTTTGCTGGTTAACGAACTTGACCTTTCAAATTGGACGATGGATTTTTGTACCAAATTTCATCAAAATCGGACCATTCGTCTTCTATCTAGAGAGCGAACAGACAAATATATATATATATATATATATATATATATATATATATATATATATATATATATATATATATATAAATAAATGTATACATATATATATATATACAAATTTGAACCACAGTTATTTTCGGTCTCTAGGGGTTCTGAAACGCGAAATTTTCTAGTCGGCACTTCCGGATTGTTTCATTGTATCAACCCTATAAGCGGGGTTCCTCCCTATGGGGGAGGGAGGAACCGCGCTAAAAAGTACGGCTCTCAGGAACTGCGATGACGTTACGGTAGCTTTCGTATAACTACATAAATTTTATTATAGGCAAAGAAAAATATACTTATTTGCAGCTCATCAAAATAAATTTACAACGTAGAACAACATTTATACAAGGGCACTCACTGATTTGGAAAGGTGGAGTGGTAAAACTGCTTTTAGCTCGTATACAACTGTTGGCTGACCATAATCAGCGACAGCTTTCTTATCATACCAAGGATTTTTAATTTTTTTCATTTTTTTTTTTTTTTTGTTCATAAAATTTACTCTTCATGGAATGATAATAGGCTTCCAGGATATGTATAAGCCATCAGTTGATTTCATGATTTGTTTTGTTTTTTAGTTTCCTATGCTTATTCATATTTATTTCTTTAACCGAATAGGTGGTGATTCACTATTCTTATTGAGTCCTTCACGATGGAACGTTCAAGTGATTCGTAGTCGCATTTTAAATGCCATCTTTTAAAAACATTTTGGATAAATGAAGGCATGGAACCTCTTGCGCCAAAGAGAAGGCCGATTACTTCCCAATTTTGGATATTATAATTTTTACGGAAAAAGGGAATAAACTTTTCATATATGGATTTCTTTTCGCTGTCAACTAATAAGGGCTGATTCTCGTCTTTCTCGAATCTTACAGTCGAATCTAAAATAATTCCGGTGGATGCCTGGCGATCTTTTTTTTTTTTTTTTTTTATAATTTATTTATGAGCACCCCGCATTGACAGCGTTTCGCCCAGGTACACATATAAAATAGAAATACATAACAACAACAAAATAGTTACAATATTACATAATTACAAATCCAATTACATTATTGTGTGTTTTAATGTAATTATACAATTAAGTTTGTGAATAACATACCGCTAAAAGTAAAATTAACTAGTAAAAAAGGCGCTAATGACCTAGATGTAGATGCGCCGTAAAAAAAAAAAAAAAAAAAAAAAAAAAAAAAAAAAAAAAAAAACTAGTAAAAAACAATACATTTTTAAGAAAAACTTATAATTATAAAGGAAACGAAGAAAATAGTTCCTATGTACAATATGACTATATATAAGCGCAACAGTTTCTATTTACAATGTAGGTTCTATGCATAATATGACAACATACATAAGAACAATAGCCCCATGTACAATCAATAGGAAGGATCCTATGTAAAATAATGATGAATAAATGAATAAATCACGTCATGAGTGATGTTTATTAAAAAAAACCCTCAACGGCGATGTTAAAAGCATAGTTTGGGTCGTCTAGACAATCAAAGACAATGAATTAAGAAAATTAAGCTACCACCATATTCTAGCATATTAGAAGCCGAGCTCCGTGCTATCCTTCTTGCACTACAGAACGTCCCATTAACCAACCAGCCACATGTAATCATCTGTAGCGACTCTTTGAGTTCACTCCAGTGCTTACAGAACATGTACACAACACATCCCACATGCATAGAAATTATAGAGCAAATTCACAATTTACATACATTTGGAAAGCACATCACACTATGGTGGCTGCCAGGACACAAAGACTTAGGACAAAGCACGGCTGCTGACTTACAAGCAAAACTTGTGACGGAGGAACCAACTTATGGCCAACTTAAATTGTACCACAAAGAAGTTTCACGGCAAAATAAAAACGACATAAAAGACAAATGGCAACTTAACTGGTCGAGCATAACAGAAAACAAACTTCGACAAATTAAACAGACCGTAAGCGACTGGGCTTCGTCATACAGGGATTCAAGGCGAGAAGAAGTAGTATTAGCCAGACTAAGGATAGGCCACACACGTATAACTCATGAATACCTTATGACAAAGTCTGATAAACCACTGTGCCAAATCTGTAACAAAGACCTCACAGTTCAACATATACTGACAGACTGTAATTTGAGACAAGACTTGGAAATTCCACGAGACATGAGCCAACTACTCCGTGATAGCAGTCACCATATCAACGCTATACTTACCTTTCTTAAAGACAACAATATTTTTAACAAAATTTAACAAACCCCAGACCAAACTCCTCAAATAGTCAACATGTGGGTGTAGTATGTATTACAACAGCCTGGCGATCTATGACCACAATACCTTTCTTGTGGAACCATCTTCGGCTATGCAGCTCAAATCTTCAAAAAACTCAAATCTAGTTTTGTTCCTGAATAAATCTACAACATAGGTTCGCACTTCATGACGTCAATTAATTCATAGAAGTTCTGATTTCTGACAGACGCCCAGGACGTGGGTAGAGTTTCAGGCTCCTGCCAGGACTCTTTCGAACTGGAATTGATATACTGTTTTTACAAATAAGTATCCCTGGCCATTACAATGTACCAAGCGCACATGCAATATAGAGAAACACTAAACTTCCATGTACAAACACTAGACAAAAAATGAACCTGGTCGGCCCATTTGAAAAGGCCCCTCAGAAACTTTAAAAAATCGTTGACTTTTAAGTAGCTCAAAGTTCTCTGAACACAAAATGGGGATCTGACCAATTTGCTACGCGTACATGGCACAGCTCTTACTTTTACTCTTCTGGGTTACGAATGTACAGCTTATTCTTCTGCCAGCCCAACCACATTGAAACAATAGAGAACACAGCATTCAGTGGCGCATTTATATCTAACCCAGCAGAAAGTTTAGGTGCCCAAAAAAGCGAAAAACTCAACTTTACATTGACCTCATTACCCAATTATGTAAAAAATATTTTTATAAACAACTTGTAAAATAACTATACGATCCATTTCTGTATAGAGTAAATCGCCAAAAGTTGCGACAACTTACCAAATAAATAACCATAAATGTACCCCGAAAAGCGGCATTCCTTAATAGATTTACTTCCAAGCGTCTTATTTGAATATCTTAAAAAAATTGCGGAGAGATAAGAAGAAACTTTCATTGAAGTTTTACATCAAATAGGCGAAAAACTTTAGGTGATAAAGAACCTCTGATGGGAAGCTAAGCTAATCTATGGCAAAAAAAAAACCTGTTCCTTCGTCTATCAGCTGCGGGCAGGAATTTCCCATGGGTGCATTCAGGGAGTGGAAGGGAGGATCATTCTTTCTCTCCTGTTCCTAAACCAGTGTTTCACAGCTCTAAATTTCTACTGATGTTCAAAATAATAATCTCTGGTCAGTTTTTTATGTTCCTGAAATCTTAATTAGATGACCCAATTGACTTTCATATACCAACTTTCAGCAGAATATGGAATGACCAAGTATTCGACACACAAGAGAGGAACTCGTGATTTATATTTCTTGACCACACGGCACCCTGGGGAGATAGTGTGGTTAGTAATAAGCTTAAGTCGTCTAGGGTCTGAGATCTCCAGTCCAACCCTCGAACGACGCCACTGCAACATAATATCTCCAGTGTGCGCCCGAATTTTGAATTTATTTCGTTTACAACTGAGCCAAAAAAAATAAAAAAGAAATAAAAAAGAAGATATTTTTCCAAATATATTAAACAAAACTACTTAGGCGATTTGCTCTATTGAACAACAAGGGTGCAAGCAAGATATAAACGTTTAAGAACTCATATATCACGAAAATAACGGTATATCATATATACATATATATATATATATATATATATATATATATATATATATATATATATATATATATATACACACATTTATCCGTTGGCTCTCTAGTATCCTCAAAAATGGTCCAATTTTGATAATATTTGGTGGAAAAAATACGTCTTGTCGAAACATCGGGTTTGCTAACGAACATAATCTATCTACCGGAAAATGGTTTTATGGGCGAAATTCCCTCGTTACATTAGTACACTTTTTATAGGTTTTCTAACGTAGGGAAACTAATGGACCAATTTAGAGCGGGTTTTCAGTAATCACTATTTATTCCTAGAAAAACATGACCGACTAAAAAAAAATAAGACATTTGAATTTACTCTGTTTCTGTACCATGACCTTTTTGGTTGGACTTGAGTTCTACTATCGCCTCCTGATATGTTGAGATTTGAGCCAAGGTTATTTTCGTTATCTATGGTTTCTGAAAGGTGACATTTTCTAGTCGGAACTTGCATCATGATGTCAACCTCATAAGCGGGTTTCATTCGTATGGATGGAGGGAGGAAACGTGCTATACATACATGGACTATTTGCCCTAGACATATCGCCTAAATATAAATTTCCACAAAGGGGGTGAAAATAGACTTTTTTTTTTTTTTTTTTTTTTTTTTTTTTTTTAATTTGTGTTTTTAGACATATGTCAACCACATGGGTCATGGATGTCTCAGTTAGAAGACTCGTTTGATCTTATATATGTCAATTGGCATATAATTTCAATATGACTATTGATATATGTTGATATGATAAGTTTATTGAGGAAAGAAAGTGATATTGACCAAAAGTGCTACTTGAAGATGGATTGAGAAGATCGATATAGATTGAAGATAGATAGGAGGAGATTGAAACATATATATATATATATATATATATATATATATATATATATATATATATATATATATATATATATACATACATACACACAAATATTTATAAATTATATATGTCGGATTAACTTAGTTCTTTCTAGGAAAACAAATAATTTAGTTAAGTGATTCGAGTTATTTCCCAGAAGTTCCCTTAGGTCAGTGGGCAAATCTAACTTTTCTCTTTCTTTTATGTAGCCCCTGCATTCGGTGAGGATATGTTTTACGGTTAGATGTACGCCGCAGTACTGACATATCGTTGGTGGTTCCTTTGCCATAAGATAGCCATGCGTCAGTCTTGAGTGTCCTATTCGTAGCCTGGTCAATATCACTTCCTCTCGTCTTCTGTCGCGTATGCTGCTACTCCATGCATCTACGTCTTCTTTTATTTCACGGAGCTTTTCCCCTAACTCCATCCTATTCCATTCTTGGAACCATTTATCTTTTAGTGGTAGTTTCACGACTGCTAATACATCGGTTACAGGAACTTGACAGCAAACTTGTCCTTCTTTTGTTGCTTCTTTTGCTGCTTTGTCAACTTTTATGTTTTCAATTATTCCACAATGCCCAGGAATCCATATAAACAGAGTTTTTATGTTATTTATTCTGAACTCATTTATTTTGTTTTGTATATCTATGACCAGGGAGTTGTCTGGGTAGAGATTGCAGATTGCTAGAATTGATGATAAAGAATCTGTACAAATTACGATTTGTTGAGTGGTTGGGATAATAAAATTTAGAGCCTTTTTTATAGCTAGTAATTCAGCTGTAAAGCTTGAACAAATAGAAGGGAGTGAAAATTTGTATATTCTTTGTTCCGACAGTATAGCCGATCCTACTCCTTCCACTGTTTTTGATCCATCAGTGAAGACAAAGTTACTAGGCACTGTTTGACTTTTAATTTTATAGAATTCATTTTCATAGATTAAAGGCGGGGTTTCTTTTTTTAAATATTTTGTAAGGCTGATATTAATGTGTGGAGGATGTAATTGCCATGGTGGATGATTTGATAAGGTTATGGGCTGTAGTTTAATATTATTTAAATGATTCCTGTTTAAGAAAACGTTGGCTCTGGCAGGGAACGGTACTTTTGGAGTATTGTTATCATAAAGATCAGAATAATGCTGAATCCAGTTTATGCTGGAGAAGTAATCATTCAAAGGGTGTGTTAGCCGGCCTTTGATTCTGAAATAATAGGAAATGGTAAGCTGTAATCTTCTATGGTTTAGCGGTGGTTCGCCGGCCTCTACAAGAACGCTTGGAGCTGGACTTGATCGGAAGGCTCCCGTCGCTAGTCGCAACCCAGAATGATGGATCGGATCGAGGATCTGAAGGGTCCTTGGACTAGCTGATCCATACACTGTGCAACCATAATCTAGCTTGGATCTTATCAAGCTCCTGTACAGCATGAGCATGCTTGTTCTGTCAGCTCCCCAAGAAGTATTACACAAAACTTTTAATACGTTCAGAGATCTTTTGCACTCAGTCTTTAAGGATCTTACGTGGGGAACCCATGATAAAGTCCGGTCAAATGTTAGACCCAGGTATTTTATTGTATCTGATTCCATTATTTCTCGGTTATCTATTTTGAATGGTGGAGTAAAATTTGGTCTTCTAGGATAGACTTTATATACGCCGAAAACAAATACCCCAGACCATATACCACCTGGGAGAGAAGTTTCGCTCCTGATCATCTTTCATACGAACAACTCCCGCTCTGTCAATATCCACCCTGATAGAAACATTCCTACCAAATCATCATTTCTCACTTCGCATCGGGAGTTATTTGTTTCCCCTCCGTCCACATTCTGTCAACACGAAGGCCATACATTACAATGTCTGTAGAAAACGTGAAATTGCATCTATTTCCAGATGTTTTATTACTCTAGAATTCCTTCTCAGGAATTACAATTAGAATTTTTCATAAAGTAATCTTGTTTCGTCTTTGTTTACATCCGTTTTTTTTTTTATTGATTTTACCGAAAAAAATGAACATTTTATTCATATATATTTGTAATAGTCACTTCAAAGGTTGAAATATAATTCATTTTTTTTTTTTTTTGTTATCGATATATTCTTTTAAAAACTGGCGGAAGGCTATGTACATTTCAGAAGAAAATTAACACAAGAAAATTAATATAATATAAGTAAAAATAAAACGAAAAAAAAATTATTTATTTATTATTTAAGCGCCATAACTAAGATGGTTCCCTCATTAATTAAAAATCTGTACATATTCTTATCAACTAAAAAAAACTTTAATTAATGTATGACAATAAAAGTACCTTACAAATTTATGTAAGCTTGGTAAGTGATACGTTAGAGCACTCGACTAAGGAGCTAGATGACCTAAGTTCGAAACCTGATTACTAAAGATTTTTATCATCTAGTGTCGCCGTTCGTGGGTTGGTTTTGGGGTCCCAGGTCGCCCCTAGTCTCTCCTAGCCTTTAAATAATTTATTAATGGGCACCTGTAAAGGGGAAAAATCAGACTGCCGGACATGGTACTGACCACGCTATCTCCCTAGTGTATGTGCACCTCTGGGCCCTTGTTCCGTCGAGGGCTGATTCTCGTCTATCTCAAACCTCACAGTCAGGACCAAAATAATTGCGGTGGATGCCTGGCGATCTATGACGACAATGTCTGCCCTCCTTGTCGAACCATTTTCGGCTATGCAGCTCACTTCTTCATACACTTCAAATTAAACTATTTTTTTAATGTTCGGAATAGAAGAGATATATGAAGAGTTCAGAGCACAACTAGACCACAAGTCAATTTTTGACATTTTATGTTGTAATAGGATTGAAGAGTATTACTAAAATGGCTCTTTTCAATGCTACAGGAGACTAAGTCCAAACTTCATTATTTTGCCACTTGTAGCAGTTCTTGCTACACATCTGGAAGTCATTCATATTTGTTTTCAGAGCACGAGTAAGCCAAGTCCAAGTTGCAACTATTTTATGAACAAGGCTATACATAAATAATGTCATTGTTTAAGTTCAAATCGTTTTAAGACTCATACTGGTCAATAGGATTTATGTTGTAATAGGATTGAAGAGTATTACTAAAATGTCTCTTTACGGTCCTACAGGAGACTAAGTCCAAACTTCATTATTTTGCCACTTGTAGCAGTTCTTGGTACACATCTGGAAGTCATTCATATTTGTTTTCAGAGCACAAGTAAGCCAAGTCCAAGTTGCAACTATTTTATGAACAAGGCTATACATAAATAATGTCGTTGTTTAAGTTCAAATATTTTTAAGACTTATACTGGTCACTAGGATGTATACAACGTCTCTGCAATTAAAAAACATAATACTCATTTTCTGAAAACTGTATAACATGGACTTGGTCTAGTTGTGCTCTGAATCCTCCATATATACCATCCACAATAACGAGGAAATTAAATTTAACAAGGCAGAATGAGTAATTTCCAATTGGAGTTGAAATTTCCTGTGTATTGTTGCGCCAAGAATCTCTTAATTCTTTAAGATTTCATTGGAGAAGGAGATTACATCTTTAACGAAAGATTAAAAAACAAAATTAGCTGTTTCTATTCGAAGATTTTCAAATGAAACAAGATATAAGAAGCGGAACGCGCTAAGATGGCGCAGTTCTTGACTTTGGAGTTGGACTTTTCTATTTTTCGTATATATATAACGGTTTGTGATGTCAAAATTTTTCAAAGGGGCAAAGTTGTAGTTCTATAAAGTGTATCGTCGAGACCTATAAAATGGTGCCCTTAGAAATGAAGAATTAACACTTCTAAGGGCTCAAATATGCCTTTGATGAGAAGGATTTCCTTTTTACCCATATTTTGCATTATATTTTTAAAATCTACCAACAAAACAAAGAAAAACCGTGTAAACGTGGTTACGATGCGTCAAGTAGTTCTCCGTAAAGATACATTTTCATTTGCATGTATTCCTCATATGAAATTCCGAAAAAAGGCACTTGAATTTATTTAAATAGTATTTTTGTTAAGGAACGACTAATTCATCTTAGGAGAAGGTGCTCAGCATTAATAATTGTATTTATTAAAAAAAAAAGTCATCCATTACTTGTGATATGTAATTTTGGTAACTCTTATCCCTAAAGCTCCAAGTATCTTATTTTTTAGTTTACACTAATGGGAATCGTTTTGTTGAGTGCTGAATTTTGTTATCTTGATATATATATATATATATATATATATATATATATATATATATATATATATATATATATATATATATAAATGAAGAATCAGCCACTAATTAAAAAATATCGGACAGCTATGGCTTTAATATTCATCCTACTCCATGGGTTTAAGGACGATTATTCCCCCAAGACCTACATCGGTTAATACATTCATCCCAGATTGTATTACCTATGCGAAGGATGGTTACCATCTCCGGAGCATTAGAATAATTACGTTTCTACAGAATACTTGATAAACCGGAGACTTGGCACTGGAGAACAACTGGATGTTATCCATGGAAAATTTCCAGCATCATTCCAATAATGTCATGGTAATGCCTTGAAGTGATAACTTTCTTAAAATTATTTTTAGAATTTATATAGATTCAGGTCAATACAAATACAATTAGAACTTTTAACGCATTAATATATTTCCATATCATTCTCCTCTTTTTAGCACTTTCCTCCGAAGGAAAGTAGCTATTGAGGTTGGACTCATGACGGAATTTTTGAAAAATTTCTTCAAATCTTTATCGATCCTACCTAGTAGACACCGAAAATGACCCCCGTTAAAATTTATATATATATATATATATATATATATATATATATATATATATATATATATATGTGTGTGTGTGTGTGTGTCTGTTAACACGATAGCGGGCAGAGTTTTTGTTTTTTCGTCACGAAACTTGGTATATAGCATTCAATTAGCAAACGATTGAACGAGTTCGTTAACCTCCAAAGTCGGTCCACCGGAAGGAGGGGTTTACCCCGAACCCAAAACACTAATTTGACCATGTCAGCCGTAATATTTGTTATATTTCAACGAAACTTGGCATTCGTAGTGGCAATATAGAGAGAAAAGTGAGATATAAAAATGAACTAAATCGGTTCATTAGGAGGGGGGGGGGGGGGGTTTACTCCGGACCCACAATAGCAATTCGCCACTACCAGCCGTGATTTTTGGTATATTTCGACGAAACTCGGTATTCGTTGTGGTAATCTACAGGTAAATATGTGTTGTAAAAGTAAACTAAATCGGTTTATTAGGAGGGGGGTTTACTCCGGACCCAAATTACTAATATACTCATACCGGTCGTAATTTCTGCTGTATTGTAACGAAACGCGGTGTACATCGTGGGTAACTCATGAGACAGAAGTGTTGTAAAACTGAGCTGAATGGGTCAATCGGAAAGGGGGGGGGGGTTTACTTTGTAATATATTGGGTTTGGTTTGTAATATATTTCAATAGAAAAGCCCGCCAGACGTAGGTTCACAAAGCCGCCGCAAGGAGCGCTTTCTACCACTAGAGGGACTATATCCTGTTCCTGCGTTAGATCAAAATACGATAATATGAGGTTTTTTGTATTTATTACGTAGTGTAGTAGGTACCATGTGTAAACATAACTCTGGAAGCAAATTAATAATGGCTCAGTTACTCATTACAAAATTAAAAGAGATCTATTCATGTTTTTATTTTATTTATGTAGGATATTTTAAGCAAATTGTTCTGGAAAGCAGTCTACATTACCCAAATTCTGAGGAAAGTGCTCCTGCGTGACGGACTTTATTAGATAGCTCTTCAGGATCTAAAACATTCACAGCATCAGAGTTCCAAAACATGATTTAATTGCCCGTGGAAAAGCATTGCAAACTGCTTGGCAAAAAGTGGGGAATAACAAAATTCGAGAGATAAGTGTTCAGCTACGGTACGGTCAACAAACGAGACAAAGAGAAGTCGTATTAACTCGATTGAGGATTGGCCATTCAAAACTCATACAAATCCTTCGTCGTGTCATAGGTTACTCCTCCAATGTGCAGCTGCCTAGAAAACATACCTTGACAAACTTCGGAAATCCCTATTATTTTATTTTTATTTTAAAGGCGTATCAACACTTGGGCTATGGAGACCGAGCTATCTACTGGTTGCCACCCTTTTAAAATGCCAACAGCACGTTGTCGGGCAACGATTGAGGTACGAGCCACGCCTGACGTTGTTTAACTCCGGTGATTAACGGGAACTCGTGTATTCAATGTGGCTGTAGGCATTGGCTCTTATTCCTATTGTCATCGAAACCATTTGAAATGAAATCTGAAAGCCAAGGAACATCTTCAGCGCCACCACGGGAAACTGGAAGATTCCTAAAAAGAAATTCCAACATTGAAGTTCCAATTTCTCTGAGGCTTTATCGAAATTCGCACATGAACCGTACATGTAGGAAATTTTTAATAAGCTTTCGAATAAGTACTTTAAATTTACTCTCAGCCGTTTTCGAGATAGATAGGAATATGCCCGAAATCCCAAGAAAAATGAGTTTGTTTTCCACATTATCATCAAAGAAAGTTATAAATATGGCCTTCAAAATGGTTGCATTAGATTCAAAATGTCAGTCATAACAGTGTTCCTTAAAGCCTAGTAAAGCAAAAGCTTAAGGGTTTCGATTTTTGTCGTGGAAATTTCGCTTGCTCTAATAATAAGAATAACCACACAAAGACATGGAGTCAATGAAACCATAAGGGTTGAAGGACCATTTAAAAAAAGGGCATGGCCTCGCGAAGTATAAGAACAAAAAGTAGTTCTATTTTCCAACGAAAACCTAGCGTCTTATTTGAATATCTTAAAAAAAATGCGGAGAGATAAGAAGAAACTTTCATTGAAGTTTTACATCAAATAGGCGAAAAACTTTAGGCGATAAAGAACCTCTGATGGCGAAGCTAAGCTAATCTATGGCAAAAAAAACCTGTTCCTTCGCCTATCAGCTGCGGGCAGGAATTTCCCATGGGTGCATTCAGGGAGTGGAAGGGAGGATCATTCTTTCTCTCCTGTTCCTAAACCAGTATTTCACAGCTCTAAATTTCTACTGACGTGCAAAATAATAATCTCTGGTCAGTTTTTTATGTTCCTGAAATCTTAATTAGATGAACCAATTGACTTTCATATACCAACTTTCAGCAGAATATGGAATGACCAAGTATTCGAAACACAAGAGAGGAACTCGTGATTTATATTTCTTGACCACACGGCACCCTGGGGAGATAGTGTGGTTAGTAATAAGCTTAAGTCGTCTAGGGTCTAGGGACAAACTGAGATCTCCAGTCCAACCCTCGAACGACGCCACTGCAACATAATATCTCCAGTGAGCGCCCGAATTTTGAATTTATTTCGTTTCCCACTGAGCCAAAAAAAATAAAAATAAATAAATAAGATGATATTTTACCAAATATATTAAACAAAACTACTTAGGTGATTTGCTCTATTGAACAACGATTGAAAACCTAGCGTGGAAGAAGAGTCCTTCTATTTTTTTGGTTTAATATCTTATCTAAATTACATATCCAGACACCGCAAATATTCTAAAAGATCCATTAGAGAAGGTTTGACAGGTTATTAATTGACATTTTGAAGTTGTCGGGACGCTCTGAACCTTTAATAAATCTTGACTTCAGTTCGAATTAAATTACTTACAATCTCATTAATGGAAAACTTCTTAAAATATTACTTTGAAAAACAAATTCTTCAATGGTTCGCGGAAAAATATCATTTATTTACTGGAAGTTTCATAATGAATAACAGTGTTTCAAGACCTAATCATAATTATTACATCGACGTTTCAGTTACAAATTGTACGTTAAATAAAACAAACGTTCAAAAATTTTTGTTTTTGCCGCCTAGATGAAAATCGCGTATTTGTTGACTAGTTTCCGTCTTAGCTACTTGCGCATTCTAACGGGTAGCGGCGCTCATGTGCTTTGTACCAATAACAGAGCTCTTTGAGGTACCTAACCCTTTTGTGAACAAAATTCCCTGTTTGCTCTAAAATTTCTATTTTGCCTGATTTCTTACAATAGGGGGCCTTTATAAATACATTTAAACACATAAAGACAGTATTCATGGTAAAGCGTTAAAGCGGTGAATCTTCATTGAGGGGTATAGAGAAGTAGGCAACCCGCAACACATGTAGGTGTGTTGCGGGTTTCCCAGTCTGCATTTTAGCACTTTCCTCCAAAGGAAAGTAGCTATTGAGGTTGCACTCATGACGAATTTTTTTAAAAATGTCTTCAAATCTTTATCGATCCTACCTAGTAGACACCAAAAATGACCCCCGTCAAAATTTATATATATATATATATATATGTGTGTGTGTGTGTGTGTGTGTGTGTGTGTGTGTGTGTGTGTGTGTGTGTGTGTCTGTCAACACAATAGCGGCCAGAGTTCTTGTTTTTTCGTCACGAAACTTGGTATATAGCGTTTAATTAGCAAACAATTGAACGAGTTCGTAAACCAACAAAATCGGTCCAATGGAAGGGGGGGTTTACCCCGGACCCAAAACACTAATTCGACCATGCACCCCGTAGTTTTTGATATATTTCAACGAAACTTGGTATTCGTAGTATTAATCTACAGAGAAGAATGGGTTGTAAAAATAAACTAAATAGGTTCATTAGAAGGGGGGGGGGGTTTACTCCGGACCCAAATTACCAATTCGCCACTACCAGCCGTAATTTGTGATATATTTCGACGAAACTCAGTATTCGTAGTGGTAATCTATAGAGGAAAATGGGTTGTAAAAATAAACTAAATCGGTTCATTAGGAGGGGGGGGGTTTACTCCGGATCCAAATTACTAATATACCCATACCGGTCTTAATTTCTGTTGTATTGTAACGAAACGCGGTATACGTCGTGGGTAACTCATGAGAAAGAAGTAAAAATGAGTTAAATCGGCCAATTGGAAAGGGTGGTTTACTTTGTAATATGTTTCAATAGAATAGCCCGCCAGACGTAGGTTCACAAAGCCGCCGGAAGGAGCGCTTTCTACCACTAGTGGGACTGTATCCTGTTCCTGCGTCAGTTCAAAAGACGAAAATATGAAGTTTTCATGTATGTATGAAGATAACTCTGGAAGCAAATTAATTACAAAGTTAATAATTGATCAGTTACTCATTACAAAATTAAAAGAGAACTATTCATGTTATTATTTTATTTATATATGATTTTTTAAGCAAATTATTCTGGAAAGCAGTCTACACTACCCAAATTCTGAGTAAAGTGCTTAGTTATGCAGCTCCTGCGTGACGGACTTTTATTTATTCATTTAGCTGGGTTGTACTGGCCGGGACAAATTTTATGTCTGATTGTGTCCATAAGTATCCTTCTTCACTCACGATTCAACATTTGTAGGCGTTCTTCGTTGTTTTCCTTCATACGTTTCTGTTTTTTAGAACGCAGGAGTGTTATTCCATGTTTTCTTATGAGAAGAATGTTCCGAAATAAGAGTTTTGAAGTTTCCTTTCAAAAAATACAATAATTAATATATAAATCGTTGAATACTTGGGTTAAATTAACTTGGCGTTAATATAATATACAACAGGACTGATTGGCATTTTTACTGACAAAGAGACTCATACATAGTTCGCGATTTTTGTGTGTGTGCCTTTATAAATGTATCAATGTTTTGTGACTACATTACAAATAAAACATTAAAAAAGCTCACAGCATGAGTGATTCGTTGGTTAAAAAGAAGGATAATTCTTATATACACTATACTTTTTCCATTATACAAAATATTCATACACATTACTTTGTGGATGATTCAATATACGTATTTTTGTGTAATATTTGTTTTATATTATTTACATCAAAATTTTGTTTTCTCTTATATATTATTCACTTCATATAAGTGTATTATTCATTTAATACAACGTTCCATTATAGATTACATTACTCATATTTACAGCAATCTTATACAAAATGTATTATTATCATTAGATATTTCGTATATACATAACATTATTTATGATCCATTATATATTAAATTGTTACCATTGTCAAGGATTCTTATACATATATCTATTATTATTATTACAGCTTACATTATTTACTTTAGTTCCACCAATAGCGTTTAGAAACACTTTCTTTGCTTTGATGTACTATCCTGGAAAAGGGAAATTCTAAATAGAAATTGAATTGTGCTTCTGTCCAGACTTCCCTCAACTACCTAAATGGACGTGATGCAGTTGGAGTATTAGTTTAAACGAGACATAACCAAGTTAGTCAGTTAGTAGGATATTACCGAATGACGAATTTATTACCCCTTCCGAACTAATATCAAAGAACCATTATTAAAATCATCCAATTAGGCTCACAATTCTTCAAATAAACGTTTTCAGAGCTTTCTGAAACTATTGTTATTTTTCTGCGACAGATATATACATAAGTCCTATTTACACACACATTTTGGAAAATACTGTAAACAGTTTTATACTCCGGGGGGCGAGGTTGGCTCAGTGGTACAACACTCGACTAATGAACCGGAGGACCCAGGTTCAAAACCCGAGCGCGCAATAAAGATTTTTATCTTTTAGCGTCGTCCTTCAGGGGTTGGATTTAGGGGGCACAGATCCTCCCTAGACTTACCCAGCCTTAAATTAATTAATGGATACCTGTAAAGGGAAAAATCAGGCGGCATGAGCGTAGTACTGACCACACTACCTCCCTTGTTACACTACCTGTACAGAATCTGTTCCTCTAGGATCTTAGTGGCCTGTTACGGGACTGATTTTTTTAAAATAAATATGCTTTAGTGGTGACCAAACTGGAAAAGTATAAGATCAAGAATCAGATATCACTATCAGCCTCTCTCATTGCTCTTTTTATGTCGATAGTGTACGCCGCATTCTTGAAGGATGTACCGAAAAACACTGGTCATTTATATTTGCAATGAAAAGCTGACTTAGTTTTGGTTTGGGTAAACCTCAACGTATTTAGACTGTCTTTGACAGTTCCCTATTAGTTGTGCGTGCTATGAACTGAGTTTCATCGAATGCAAGTCAAAATAAAGTCCGTGAAGGGAAAATTAAGCAGAAACAAAATAGATTTTGGAAGACCCATTTCTCAACATGCTAATTATACAACAGATTGATACTAATTATTAATCCAAACTGTATTGACAATGCAGCCATCTCGTTAGTACATTAGCATAATATTTGGGATTGACTCCAAATTTCTAAATTGACTACATATCCTGATAGCCGTGGTCCTCTTTTTCCAATAAACACCTTCGTGACAGGTCGATATTTTGAACTCTCTTAATTTGGTATTATTCTCCAAGTTTACCTATTTGTAAATAAAGAAACCTTTTCCTTCACAATGCAACTCTATAGAAAACAGGATTGCATTATTACAGCACGCATCATACAATCAAGAGCAAACATTATGTATGACATTTACAATATGTATACAGGGTGGCCCAGATAAGCGGGCCACTACTAAACGGTTTGAGATATCAAAATTTTTCAACGGGGCAAAGTTGTAGTTCTCGTCGAGATCATAAAATGGTGCCCGGAAATGAGAAAATAACACTTTTAAGGGCTCATATAGGCCTTTAAAGAGAATGGTTTTCTCTTTACCCATATTTTGCATTATATTTTTAAAATGTACTAACAATACAAGGAAGAACCGTGCAAACGGGGTTTCGATGCGTCAAGTAGTTCTTGGTAAAAATACGATTTCATTTGCATGTATTTCTCATGTGAAATTCCAAAAAAAAGCACTTGAATGTATTTAAATAATTTTTTTGTTAGGAGAGGGGCAATTCAGCTTAGGAGAATGTGTTGAGCACTCAACAAAACGATTCCCATTAGTGTAAACTAAAAAAGAAAATACATAAAAATTGGACTCTTCCAGTCGGAGCATATGTTGATTCATGTTTCAGAAGTGTTAGTCTCTGTTTATTTTTAGCACATTTCATTCTAGATTGGATGAAAGTCGATTAAAATATATTATCCACTCTTGATGGTGTATTTAATTTATATTGTATATTTTGAGCTAATTAGAATAAATTGCGTTGGAGTTATTTTGCCAGCATTCTGATAATTACTTATTTATGTTTGACGAACTTCTCAGAAGTCTTATCGCGGAAGTTATTTCATCTGATATCTAATGATGATCAAAAGTTAAAAATATGTAAATAAAAATATATCTTGACAAATTCAATAATTAATCCCTCATATTTAACTTCATTATTGGGCGGAGTTCGTGAATATTTGACTCGGAACTTATACAGCCTTAAAGAGACAAAATTAATCAATTTGACGGTTCCATCTTCAAAACTTCCAAGCAGTGACGAATATTACATGAATTCGCATAAATGCTTCCAGAATCAAGCTTTAAAGACTTGCTACTTTAGTCGGTCCTAGCTCGCGTACAACTAAAAGCTTTCTCCGAACTGAATCTGTTTCAAGTCAAGTAATATATGGAGAAGATGTAAACCCGGTACAGATTACACAGCATCCTCATGAACTTCTCAAACAGTAATACATACAATCGTTCATGACATTATTATTTATTTTGTTTTTGTTATATCGCCTATATTGGGAAAACAATGATAAAAAAAAAATTATTTATTGAGAGCTCACAACATAATGATTTGATCTTTAAGTAAGTGTGCGAACAAAGCTAACAATTATACAGTATCATATACGTAGTAAGGTCCATAAGTTTCCGGCCTAGGATAGAAGGAAAGGTAAAAGAAAAAAAATGGTTTTACTGTTTTTCAATATATTCTCCTCTAAGTTCAACACACTTAATACAACACTTTGGCAACATTTCTATACCATGAAAAAAATAATTTTCTTCTTTGTTAAAAAAATGTTCTTCCACTGCTGCTTGGAGCTCTTCGTCGGTGTTAAATCGCCTTCCACGAAGGTCAGATTTTAACTTTAAGAAAAGGTAGAAATCGCTAGGGGCCAAGTCTGGGCTGTAGGGTGGATGAGAGATTTCTTGGAATCCACAGTCCTTCACAGCGGCCTTGGAAATCAATGCTGTGTGGACAGAGGCATTGTCGTGAAGGAGGCGGACACCTCTGCTTAACTTCCCTCGCCTCTTCTCTTTAATGGCGTCTCGTAACCGGTAAAGTTGGGCTGCATAATACTCACCATTCATTGTGGTATTCCTTTCTTTAAAATCTATCAGTAGTATTCCTTTACAGTCCCAAAAAATTGTGGCCATTACCTTTTTTGTTGACTGCGTGACTTTTGCCTTTAAAGGAGGCGCTTCTCCTGGTCTTCTCCATTTTGCCCATTCTTTCACTGTGGAATACGAGGGGGAGGACTGCCCGTATACACAATCCAAGCACTCTTCAATTTGCGCAGGAGTAAGACCCTCTTTACAAAATAATTTAATTACCGCACGGTACTCGAATTTGAACATTGTAAAAATGGGGAGTTTCCTTCAAGGCTGGACACCGACTGACAAGACTTAGGAAGTGCGGGCGATGGGTATGGAGTGAGCAGGCATGGACCTGCATAGGCGTGCAGGTCCCGGGCACGTTTGAAGGAGGGGAAGCAGGACAGGCCGGAAACTTATGGACCTTACCTCGTACATGCATCGGATTATCTCAAGGCAAAATATTAAATTTCAAAACGTCAAGTAAATTCTTCACTTACACATTTTTAGTCTCCTCCAGACAGAAAAAAAAATTATTATTTTTAAGTTTTCAATGATATTTATCACATTAGAGTTTCTTGGGGTGCCTATTTTAAATCTGTTATTATTTAGGTAGTAAAAAAAAAATATAATGCTAGTTTACTAGTAAAAGTAACCATGTTTTTTTAATTTATTTGAGACCATTTAGATGATACTGATCATTGTGTAATCGCCTAAGAAGTGAAACTCTCAATAAATAAATAAATAATTTATTTGACGAAATATAAATTATTGTTTAACGACTGTATTTGTTCTTTAATCCACTCTTTAAAACAAAAAAGTTGAATAAAAAAAATACATCGAAAATTATAAGCGAAAATTATGATTCCCAACCAATAAGAAACGTCTATTGTCAGCTGTTAGTTACAAATATTTATTCATTTAAATTTTAACGTCCATTATTACTGACCAAGAATTTTAGGATGGGTTAGGTGACCATTCTTTTCTAACTAGGATAGGGTTGATACCTTTTCTTTTTTCTAAAGAAAATCCATCACCCCATAGTGGGAATCGAACACACGACCCTTGGCACGAAGTGTTAAATGCTCACGCCCTCTAAATTACAATTTATAAAATACCACAACTATTTATTTTTTATTTATGTAGGTTATTTCATTATTTATTATTCATTATTATTTATAAAAAAAAATGGTTTTACTGAAATACTCATTTAACAGTTAAATGCAATTAAAAGAACAACAACCACATAAAAAGTTACCTAAACAGAGTCAAGAAGTCGTTGAAAAGAAAAAAACTAATAATTTCGAAGTTTAAAGCATGTATTTGTCTAATTGTCATCGATTCATTGAAAACTACAGCAGTTTTTTTTTGTTTTTTTTGTAGACAATTTTGTAACCTAATTTTTTTAAAAATACTTCCATATCTCTAAAAGTAACCAAAATTGAAACATCTTAGTTTGGATGAATATTTCAACTGAATCCCACGATTCTTAGTACCCAAACCGAAAATGATTTACAAAATCGTTTTTTTCTACTTCAAAAAAAGTTTACAGATTTTGCGTTAATGATTTCATTGGTTTTTCTACATTAAGAAACCTATAAAACTAGTACGTGCAAGGATATGAAAAGATGAGTTGGCGTCTTTCCCCATAAATGACGGGACGCTTCAGGTTCTTGTACACAAGAGTCGGGGCCTAAGATTGTCACATGCTTATGTTATCAATTTTGATCAATACCAGGTAAAAAATTCTAGAAAGAACTATCATTGGCTATAATCGGCTGCGTTCCTTAAACCGACAAGGCCTGACGACCATTTCGATCCGTAAGACCCGACGTCGAAAATTTAAGGACCGCGCTTGGGCAGCTGTAAATTACCCGACCAACCTCCTTCTTCACCACATCGGTCGATGAAGCTTGGGCAGCTGTAAAGTACCCGACCAACCTCCTTCTTCACCACATCGGTCGATGAAGCTTGGGCAGCTGTAAAGTACCCGACCGACCTCCTTCTTCACCACATCGGTCGATGAAGCTTGGGCAGCTGTAAAGTACCCGACCAACCTCCTTCTTCACCACATCGGTCGATGAAGCTTGGGCAGCTGTAAAGTACCCGACCAACCTCCTTCTTCACCACATCGGTCGATGAAGCTTGGGCAGCTGTAAAGTACCCGACCAACCTCCTTCTTCACCACATCCGTCGATGAAGCTTGGGCAGCTGTAAAGTACCCGACCAACCTCCTTCACCACATCGGTCGATGAAGCTTGGGCAGCTGTAAAGTACCCGACCAACCTCCTTCTTCACCACATCGGTCGATGAAGCTTGGGCAGCTGTAAAGTACCCGACCGACCTCCTTCTTCACCACATCCGTCGATGAAGCTTGGGCAGCTGTAAAGTACCCGACCAACCTCCTTCACCACATCGGTCGATGAAGCTTGGGCAGCTGTAAAGTACCCGACCAACCTCCTTCTGCACCACATCGGTCGATGAAGCTTGGGCAGCTGTAAAGTACCCGACCAACCTCCTTCTTCACCACATCGGTCGATGAAGATTTTAAGTCATTTCCTAAAAATTCTTTGATGAGTGAAACATAATTCCTATATTTCTGCGCACTGTGCTAATGATACCAATATTCTAATGAACCATTGAAGAGATCAAGGCAGAATAGTGCCAAGCAGCGTTTTTAACAAAACTTAACTGTAGCTGCTATCTGTTGGATATTATGTGGGACTATCAGTCTATGATGCAAATGCTACTAAAATATTACTACAAGCTCTGTAAGCTACGTAATCTTGTTGCTCCTAACCATTTCCACTGATAGTCCCACATAATATCCTACATATAGCAGCCACAGTTAAGTTTTGTTAAACATTTTGCTTGGAACTATTTTGCCCCGAGCCATTCATTTCTCCCATAATCATTTAAATTTAATTTAAATAAATGCTGTTATCAAATTTAATGTAGGTATAGCAAAAATACGCTATCGTCAATTACTGCGTAAATAGAAATAGATAAACATACAAAGACACTTCTGTTCCAGCTGGTTAGACACAATGTCCACCATGTTAATTTTCGGGATTGTAATTAAACAGATACTGTTGTATCAGTTGTTACACCTGAATTAGCGTAGACAAATTACCAGTGAATTGCCAAGTCCTGAAGTTCACCCATCTGTTCTGCTCATGATAAATTCTTCCTTTGTCTGGATTATTGAACTCAATTTTCCTGGATGCGGTTTTATAATTACACTAACAGGGAACAAATAATTATTTCATACAACTGCACAATGTCTACTTATTTACATAACTAAGTCATGTGGTTATGTTAATAGCTACCTGGTCACGTTGGTAAAACACAAAGTACATCGGTAGACAAACGAGCAAAATTAGCAACAAAGAGACCTTTGACAAAGGTAGAAACCATAACTTCATTAGATTTATTTATCATAGCACAAAATATCATATTGTACGACTGGAAAAAAGAATGGACTAAATCTGAAAACAAGTTAAAAACACAACAAAGGCCTGGTTGAAAGGAAATCTCACAAGACGGGAACAAGTAGTATTAACCAGGCTTAGAATTGGACACTGCTTACTAATTCATGGACATCTCATAAAAAAGACAGACAGACCAATTTGCAGACATTGTAACGAAGACCTTACAACAAAAAACACTTACCGACAGATTGTATACTGAAGAGACAACTTTCAAGTACCTTGACTTATTATCACCGGGTAGCCCTCACATCAACACTATACTCAAAACATTTAAAGACTAACAAAATGTAGGTACTCTAAAATTTAAATATAATCTAGGCGCACGGTAGTGCGCCAGGCCAAGTTCCGGCCTAAGCATACTGTGTGTATATTACAGGAGGTCTTAGAGCCGATTTTTACTCTCTCATAAGTTTCAACCAGGTAAAGATAAAGTTATGAAATTTCACAGAGGTATTATACTACTAGATGTGAGTAAAACTTGAAATTTTCATAATTCTACATCGAATAGTTTCTGAGATATAAGCGATCGAAAATCGGGATTTATAGGACTCACTCACTCACTCACTCACTGACTCATCAAAATTATTAGGCACTTCCCATGTTGCTAGAGACTTGAAATTCTGCAGGATGATAGATATCAGGGTGTTATTAAAGGATAAAATCGAAAAATCCTGAAAAGTTGTGTTTGACGCTGCTTCCGGGGCGGGGGCGTGCCAGTTTTGTACTTCCTTCGGAAACCCATCATTCCGTCCGAAACCCATGATGTGGGGTATCAAATGAATCCTCTCGGTATGAAGAACCCATATTTGATGTTTTAAGAAACATTTAGGCGCATATAGGCTTGCTAAAAATCGTACACCATCTGTCTGTCTGAATGTTTGTTCCTTATATAAATCCGAACCGTTTGATCGATTTTCACCAAACTTGGGACACAAATGGGTCTAGATACGGGGAGAATCATAGGCTAGGTTAAATTGTCTATCAGCTGTCTATCTGTCTGTTTGTTCCTTATACAAATACACACCGTTTGGCCGATTTTGACAAAATTTCATACACATGTCGGTCTTTAGCCGGGTAGTGTCATAGGCTAGTCAAAATCGTCTATCAGCTGTCTGTCTGCATGTTTGTTCCTTACACAAATTCACACTATTTGACCGATTTTGACCAAACTTGGCACACAGGTAGGCCTTGGTCCGGGGAATGCACTAGGATAGCTAAAAAAAAGGCCTTTCAGCTGTCTGTCTGCATGTTCGTTCCTTACACAAATACACACCGTTTGGCCGATTTTGACAAAATTTCATACACATGTTGGTCTTTAGCCGGGTAGTGTCATAGGCTAGTCAAAATCGTCTATCAGCTGTCTGTCTGCATGTTTGTTCCTTACACAAATTCACACTATTTGACCGATTTTGACCAAACTTGGCACACAGGTAGGCCTTGGTCCGGGGAATGCACTAGGATAGCTAAAAAAAAGGCCTTTCAGCTGTCTGTCTGCATGTTCGTTCCTTACACAAATTCAGACCGTTTGGCCTATTTTGACGAAACTTGGCACACAGGTAAGCCTTGGTCCGGGGAATGCACTAGGCTAGCTAAAAAAAAGGCCTTTCAGCTGTCTGTCTGCATGTTCGTTCCTTATACAAATCCCCACGATCTGACCGATTTTGACCAAACATGGTACACAGGTAGGTCTTGGTCCGGGGAATGCACTAGGATAGCTAAAAAAGGTCTTTCAGCTGTCTGTCTGCATGTTCGCTCCTTAAACAAATTCACACCGTTTGGCATATTTTGACCAAACTTGGCACGCGGGTAGGTCTTCATACGGGAGTGTCATATTACGAGTACCTATGACGTTTTGTACGTTTTGTTCCATCGGAAAGCCATCATTCCTTCTGAAACCCATCATGTGGGGTCGATCAAATGAATCGTCTTGGTAAGGAGAACCTATATTTGATGTTTTAAGAAATATTTCGATGCATCTTAACAACAACACGTGTGACTTCTTTCTTAAATGTTGTAAATAAAGTCGTAAGGGTTAAATGCATAATATACTTGAAATCAGATATTAAGTTTTTCAAAGTCATCTAAATTACAAAGTTTAGGATCACAAACCCAAAATGTATCGTCTTTGTTCTTATCTTTTTCTTGAAGGCCTTCGACACTTTCCCTATTGTGATCTTTATTCTCGGGATAAGGTTCCTGTGTTTTACAGTGTAATAGTTTAGTTAAGAGAGCAATCGATTTGTGTCTAGAGTAATGTCATATGGAAGAGCTTCTAACTTTTCTAGTCTAGTGATTAGATGTATGTAGGTTGATTATTGGTATCAAATATCAAGCAGTAAGGAGAACCTTATGCAGAATTCAAAGGCCCTGGTTTTATATGAAGTTCAAAAGCCAGTAGGTATTCGGCAACTAAATTTTATTTAATACTTAGAAAAAAGTAATGAGATCCCCAAAAAAAAAACATAAATGTGAAATAGAGGCCAAGTTCCTCCCCCCACAAAGAAACACTCCCCTCCCCAAAAAGGGAGAATTATCTCCTCCTAAAACCCCCAAAAACGCCTTACCATCCTACACTCCAAAAAAAGTAGTATACTTGGCAATGTTTTTTTTTAGACTTAGAGAGAAAACTAAACATTGCCAAGTTTAAGAATATACCTGGTTGAGGAAAATGATATTTTTGTAACTGAGTATAAGTATTTTTATTGTTGTTTTTAAAGCTCAGTTGGTGTCTTTACTGTTCTTAGTAAGTAATTATGAGGTCTTCTAAGTAATGAACTTGGAAATTTCTTTCTTGTATCATCTCTTGTATTGGCAAATATTTTTGGTTGAAAATATGGTACACTTAATACACCAACTCATACTACTTTTTTTGGAGTGTAGGATGGTAAGGCGTTTTTTGGGGGTTTTAGGAGAAGATAATTCTCCCTTTTTGGGGAGGGGAGTGTTTCTTTGTGGGGGGAGGAACTTGGCCTCTATTTCACATTTATGTTTTTTTTGGGGGGATTAAATCTTAATTTAAGTCTTAAAATCAACAACAAACTTTAAATATTATTTATTTTGTTTATTTATAAGTGATTCGCATCTACTGCGATTTCACTCCTTAAAGGTAGTACCTGTATGGTCTAATGAACCAGCATTAAGATGGGTATTTAATTCATAAATAGAGTTTTGTAAGTTTGTGTTATATGCCTGGAAGCCTGAGGTTATTCAGCAGATGTCTTCAGATGCGAGTGTATAGTTTAGTGCCCTGCAAGTAAGAAAGTATTGTGTTTATGTACTGCCTGCTGTCCCTTAACAATTCTTAAATGTCTTGTGGGATATTTAGGTTTTGTCATCTTCTGCACTCCGTAAGTAGGTGTTTTACAGTAAAGGCTGTATTGCATATATCACAAATGGGTTTGTCAAGTCTTGTCATGAGGTATTCGCGTGTTAGTCTTATGTGGCCGATTCGGAGTCGAGCAAGTACAACTTCTTCTCGTCTGTTGTCGCGGTAGCTGGATGTCCACTCCTGAGTAGTAGTTTAGATTGTACGTAATTTATTGTCCGTTAGTCGAGTCCAGCTGTCTTGCCAATAATTTAAAATATTTTGTTTCATTGTATTGGTCAAGTCCTCGTGTGTGATTGATAGGTCAAGCTCAGGTTCTTTAATAAACTTTAAATAAACATTTATCCAAAACGAAAGTATTTATATTATTTTTTTATTTTTTTTATAATTTTTATATCATCTTATTGCTTATTATTCCGTGTATTATATATATATATATATATATATATATATATATATATATATATATATATATATTATTCACATAAAATTCACACGTTATTACAAAACATACGTTTTGATATTTACACTGCCTGTTAGATCCTCCAAATAAGACTAAATGTTCTATTGTTTTAGTGTTTGGAGTGAACAATAATTCGAATTGTCGTTTCATAACTTCAAAACGAAGCCTAATGACATTTCTAAGCACTGGATTAACTATTAATTAAAAATTGCATATCCAATGTTTCTCAATCTAAAGATATTTTTTCTAAATGATAATTTCTTTCTGCATGTTTAGAAAAGTATAAAGTTTATTGAATATACCGTAGAAATATTATTCTCTCGAGCAGCATAAATACAAAGTACGAAGTAAAGGGTGTTAAGTTGTTAAATTTTACAAATGGCTGGCTTCAAAGCGAGCCAGACACACGGGGACGGACGACACTTTAAAAATAATCTTGGCTCCTCATATAAACTCAATTAACGGAAAATCGATTACATTAATGTAAATATGCATTAAAAAGTTACGGCCGATGTTTAGCGTGTTTCGTACTTTCCTTCATAGGGAGAAAACCCGTTTATGTCGAATCGATGACGCAATCCGAAGCGAAAAATAAAGGAAAATATCCACATTATTAAAAACAGGAACTCTGTAAATAAGCAGACAGAAATTAAATTTTTAAATAAAATATTTTACAATAACATTAGAAAATAGCGAACAGTCCAGGGGAAAAAAAACAATAGTACAGGCCTTTATAGAATTTTTCGTAATAAGCTGATTACTAAGCCTCTCGACACAGATGATTTAGCTAGCCTCAGTCTAAGTATGGGTGGCGAGCTATCCACACATAGGGTATGTGCAATATAACATTATTTTTATTTGATGTAAATATAACATTATTTTTATTTTATTACATCAAACATATAAAACCTTACGGCGAGGAAAATAGAAGCAGGAGGAGAAAAAAAGACGCAATACCATCAGCGCTGCCAACGGACAGAATCCCAACTACACCAGGGAGCTTCAACACCATTCGTCCGCCGATACTGTGGCTAGAGGAGAGAAAAGGAGCCCATATCGAGAAAAATGTCATTCCCTTGGCAACCACCGAGGAAGAAACAAGTACCTGGCTGAAGAAGATGGAGATGAATCCATCGAAATATTCCGGGAAGAAGTGAGGGGGAGTACCACCGTTGGAGAAAAATGCCGTTCCATCTAAAAATTATTTTTATTATACTTTAACAATAGATTTAGGGTTAGGATTTAGTATAGAAAATGTAATTTGTTTCGTTTATAATATATTAATGACATAAATTTATTGGATTTACGAAAATGAAAAATATGTTATTAAAAATTTTAGGATGTAATGGCCCCTGAGGAGGTGGCATAAAGGCCACGAAACGTGTAGGGCGTACAAACAATAAATTGTACAAAGAAAATTGGAGTACTATTCTTTTGACCTTGGCTATCTATAAAAAATAAATAATTATATATATATATATATATATATATATATATATATATATATATATATATATATATATATATGTTATTCAGGTGATTAGCTAAATTCAACATATTATTCTTCATGCAAATATTGAAATTCCGAATAAATCCTCTCTCAGTGTTCGTGGGTGGTTTGCATACGGAAGGGATATTTACAAGTATAAGTGTTCCATTAACAATATGTTATGTAACGTTAAATTCTCTCTAAGCAGAGATAACAATTCTGTTTGAAAATCCTTTGGGGAGAAACAAATGCTCAACTTCACTTAAATGTGGGTAGCTCAATTTAACCAGTTTTACTACCACATTTTCATGAAAATATAGTTTCGGAAAGCGTCAACCTTGCCTTTTTAGAAAGATATTTATAAGATTTGTTAAAAATACATATACATAGGTAAATTTACTGACTATATATATACAGGGTGCCCCAGTCTTAAACCGGCAGACTTCGTAGATCGGTGGGGAATCGAAAAACTAAGTTAAAAAGTCCTTTAGCGATTTTCTCGTTTTCGCTTCGTTTCCGAGAAAAACACAAGTTTTTTTTTTTTTTTTTTTTTTTTTTTTTTTTTTTTTTTTTTGACAAATCCCGATTTATCGCTTAAACAAAGCGTTGTACGAAATTACACCTCAATACAAAAGTTGTAGCCTTATAAATTATCGTTAAGATGACACGAAGTTCAGCGTCTTAGCTTGAATATTTATAAAATAATCGTGGTTTTTGCGTTCCACGCGCAGACGGTTCGTCGGATTAAAAAATGTCTAACTCTCTATATAACAAAATGTCCATCCGATGGGTTATTCAAACAGGAATATCTCGGGCGTTAAATTATCAGCAGAATTATCTTTCTTATTTTCTCTTATCTTCCAAAATGTCTAACTCTCTATATAAGAAAATGTCCATCCGATGGGTTATTTAAACAGGAATATCTCGGGCGTTAAATTATCAGCAGAATTATCTTACTTATTTTCTCTTATCTTCCAAAATGTCTAACTCTCTATATAACAAAATGTCCATCCGATGGGTTATTCAAACAGGAATATCTCGGGCGATAAATTATCAGCAGAATTATCTTTCTTATTTTCTCTTATCTTCCAAAATGTCTAACTCTCTATATAACAAAATGTCCATCCGATGGGTTATTCAAACAGGAATATCTCGGGCGATAAATTATCAGCAGAATTATCTTTCTTATTTTCTCTTATCTTCCAAAATGTCTAACTCTCTATATAACAAAATGTCGATCCGATGGGTTATTTAAACAGGAATATCTCGGGCGATAAATTATCAGCAGAATTATCTTTCTTATTTTCTCTTATCTTCCAAAATGTCTAACTCTCTATATAACAAAATGTCCATCCGATGGGTTATTCAAACAGGAATATCTCGGGCGTTAAATTATCAGCAGAATTATCTTTCTTATTTTCTCTTATCTTCCAAAATGTCTAACTCTCTATATAAGAAAATGTCCATCCGATGGGTTATTTAAACAGGAATATCTCGGGCGTTAAATTATCAGCAGAATTATCTTACTTATTTTCTCTTATCTTCCAAAATGTCTAACTCTCTATATAACAAAATGTCCATCCGATGGGTTATTCAAACAGGAATATCTCGGGCGATAAATTATCAGCAGAATTATCTTTCTTATTTTCTCTTATCTTCCAAAATGTCTAACTCTCTATATAACAAAATGTCCATCCGATGGGTTATTCAAACAGGAATATCTCGGGCGATAAATTATCAGCAGAATTATCTTTCTTATTTTCTCTTATCTTCCAAAATGTCTAACTCTCTATATAACAAAATGTCCATCCGATGGGTTATTCAAACAGGAATATCTCGGGCGATAAATTATCAGCAGAATTATCTTTCTTATTTTCTCTTATCTTCCAAAATGTCTAACTCTCTATATAACAAAATGTCCATCCGATGGGTTATTCAAACAGGAATATCTCGGGCGATAAATTATCAGCAGAATTATCTTTCTTATTTTCTCTTATCTTCCAAAATGTCTAACTCTCTATATAAGAAAATGTCCATCCGATGGGTTATTTAAACAGGAATATCTCGGGCGATAAATTATCAGCAGAATTATCTTACTTATTTTCTCTTATCTTCCAAAAGGTCTAACTCTCTATATAACAAAATGTCCATCCGATGGGTTATTTAAACAGGAATATCTCGGGCGATAAATTATCAGCAGAATTATCTTACTTATTTTCTCTTATCTTCCAAAATGTCTAACTTTCTATATAACAAAATGTCCATCCGATGGGTTATTTAAACAGGAATATCTCGGGCGATAAATTATCAGCAGAATTATCTTACTTATTTTCTCTTATCTTCCAAAATGTCTAACTCTCTATATAAGAAAATGTCCATCCGATGGGTTATTTAAACAGGAATATCTCGGGCGATAAATTATCAGCAGAATTATCTTACTTATTTTCTCTTATCTTCCAAAATGTCTAACTCTCTATATAAGTAAATGTCCATCCGATGGGTTATTTAAACAGGAATATCTCGGGCGATAAATTATCAGCAGAATTATCTTACTTATTTTCTCTTATCTTCCAAAATGTCTAACTCTCTATATAAGAAAATGTCCATCCGATGGGTTATTTAAACAGGAATATCTCGGGCGATAAATTATCAGCAGAATTATCTTACTTATTTTCTCTTATCTTCCAAAATGTCTAACTCTCTATATAAGAAAATGTCCATCCGATGGGTTATTCAAACAGGAATATCTCGGGCGATAAATTATCAGCAGAATTATCTTACTTATTTTCTCTTATCTTCCAAAATGTCTAACTCTCTATATAAGAAGATGTCCATCCGATGGGTTATTCAAAAAGGAATATCTCGGGCGATAAATTATCAGCAGAATTATCTTACTTATTTTCTCTTATCTTCCAAAATGTCTAACTCTCTATATAACAAAATGTCCATCCGATGGGTTATTCAAACAGGAATATCTCGGGCGATAAATTATCAGCAGAATTATCTTTCTTATTTTCTCTTATCTTCCAAAATGTCTAACTCTCTATATAACAAAATGTCCATCCGATGGGTTATTCAAACAGGAATATCTCGGGCGATAAATTATCAGCAGAATTATCTTTCTTATTTTCTCTTATCTTCCAAAATGTCTAACTCTCTATATAACAAAATGTCCATCCGATGGGTTATTCAAACAGGAATATCTCGGGCGATAAATTATCAGCAGAATTATCTTTCTTATTTTCTCTTATCTTCCAAAATGTCTAACTCTCTATATAACAAAATGTCCATCCGATGGGTTATTCAAACAGGATTATCTCGGGCGATAAATTATCAGCAGAATTATCTTACTTATTTTCTCTTATCTTCCAAAAGGTCTAACTCTCTATATAACAAAATGTCCATCCGATGGGTTATTCAAACAGGAATATCTCGGGCGATAAATTATCAGCAGAATTATCTTACTTATTTTCTCTTATCTTCCAAAAGGTCTAACTCTCTATATAACAAAATGTCCATCCGATGGGTTATTCAAACAGGAATATCTCGGGCGATAAATTATCAGCAGAATTATCTTACTTATTATCTCTTATCTTCCAAAAGGTCTAACTCTCTATATAACAAAATGTCCATCCGATGGGTTATTTAAACAGGAATATCTCGGGCGATAAATTATCAGCAGAATTATCTTACTTATTTTCTCTTATCTTCCAAAATGTCTAACTTTCTATATAACAAAATGTCCATCCGATGGGTTATTCAAACAGGAATATCTCGGGCGATAAATTATCAGCAGAATTATCTTTCTTATTTTCTCTTATCTTCCAAAATGTCTAACTCTCTATATAACAAAATGTCCATCCGATGGGTTATTCAAACAGGATTATCTCGGGCGATAAATTATCAGCAGAATTATCTTACTTATTTTCTCTTATCTTCCAAAAGGTCTAACTCTCTATATAACAAAATGTCCATCCGATGGGTTATTCAAACAGGAATATCTCGGGCGATAAATTATCAGCAGAATTATCTTACTTATTTTCTCTTATCTTCCAAAAGGTCTAACTCTCTATATAACAAAATGTCCATCCGATGGGTTATTCAAACAGGAATATCTCGGGCGATAAATTATCAGCAGAATTATCTTACTTATTTTCTCTTATCTTCCAAAAGGTCTAACTCTCTATATAACAAAATGTCCATCCGATGGGTTATTTAAACAGGAATATCTCGGGCGATAAATTATCAGCAGAATTATCTTACTTATTTTCTCTTATCTTCCAAAAGGTCTAACTCTCTATATAACAAAATGTCCATCCGATGGGTTATTTAAACAGGAATATCTCGGGCGATAAATTATCAGCAGAATTATCTTACTTATTTTCTCTTATCTTCCAAAATGTCTAACTTTCTATATAACAAAATGTCCATCCGATGGGTTATTTAAACAGGAATATCTCGGGCGATAAATTATCAGCAGAATTATCTTACTTATTTTCTCTTATCTTCCAAAATGTCTAACTCTCTATATAAGAAAATGTCCATCCGATGGGTTATTTAAACAGGAATATCTCGGGCGATAAATTATCAGCAGAATTATCTTACTTATTTTATCTTATCTTCCAAAATGTCTAACTCTCTGTATAACAAAATGTCCATCCGATGGGTTATTTAAACAGGAATATCTCGGGCGATAAATTATCAGCAGAATTATCTTACTTATTTTCTCTTATCTTCCAAAATGTCTAACTTTCTATATAACAAAATGTCCATCCGATGGGTTATTTAAACAGGAATATCTCGGGCGATAAATTATCAGCAGAATTATCTTACTTATTTTCTCTTATCTTCCAAAATGTCTAACTCTCTATATAACAAAATGTCCATCCGATGGGTTATTTAAACAGGAATATCTCGGGCGATAAATTATCAGCAGAATTATCTTACTTATTTTCTCTTATCTTCCAAAATGTCTAACTCTCTATATAACAAAATGTCCATCCGATGGGTTATTCAAACAGGAATATCTCGGGCGATAAATTATCAGCAGAATTATCTTTCTTATTTTCTCTTATCTTCCAAAATGTCTAACTTTCTATATAACAAAATGTCCATCCGATGGGTTATTTAAACAGGAATATCTCGGGCGTTAAATTATCAGCAGAATTATCTTTCTTATTTTCTCTTATCTTCCAAAATGTCTAACTCTCTATATAAGAAAATGTCCATCCGATGGGTTATTTAAACAGGAATATCTCGGGCGATAAATTATCAGCAGAATTATCCTACTTATTTTCTCTTATCTTCCAAAATGTCTAACTCTCTATATAAGAAAATGTCCATCCGATGGGTTATTTAAACAGGAATATCTCGGGCGATAAATTATCAGCAGAATTATCTTACTTATTTTCTCTTATCTTCCAAAATGTCTAACTCTCTATATAAGAAAATGTCCATCCGATGGGTTATTCAAACAGGAATATCTCGGGCGATAAATTATCAGCAGAATTATCTTACTTATTTTATCTTATCTTCCAAAATGTCTAACTCTCTATATAACAAAATGTCCATCCGATGGGTTATTTAAACAGGAATATCTCGGGCGATAAATTATCAGCAGAATTATCTTACTTATTTTATCTTATCTTCCAAAATGTCTAACTCTCTATATAACAAAATGTCCATCCGATGGGTTATTCAAACAGGAATATCTCGGGCGATAAATTATCAGCAGAATTATCTTACTTATTTTCTCTTATCTTCCAAAAGGTCTAACTCTCTATATAACAGAATGTCCATCCGATGGGTTATTTAAACAGGAATATCTCGGGCGATAAATTATCAGCAGAATTATCTTTCTTATTTTCTCTTATCTTCCAAAATGTCTAACTCTCTATATAAGAAAATGTCCATCCGATGGGTTATTTAAACAGGAATATCTCGGGCGATAAATTATCAGCAGAATTATCTTACTTATTTTCTCTTATCTTCCAAAATGTCTAACTCTCTATATAAGAAAATGTCCATCCGATGGGTTATTTAAACAGGAATATCTCGGGCGATAAATTATCAGCAGAATTATCTTACTTATTTTCTCTTATCTTCCAAAAGGTCTAACTCTCTATATAACAAAATGTCCATCCGATGGGTTATTTAAACAGGAATATCTCGGGCGATAAATTATCAGCAGAATTATCTTACTTATTTTCTCTTATCTTCCAAAATGTCTAACTCTCTATATAACAAAATGTCCATCCGATGGGTTATTCAAACAGGAATATCTCGGGCGATAAATTATCAGCAGAATTATCTTTCTTATTTTCTCTTATCTTCCAAAATGTCTAACTTTCTATATAACAGAATGTCCATCCGATGGGTTATTTAAACAGGAATATCTCGGGCGATAAATTATCAGCAGAATTATCTTTCTTATTTTCTCTTATCTTCCAAAATGTCTAACTCTCTATATAAGAAAATGTCCATCCGATGGGTTATTCAAACAGGAATATCTCGGGCGATAAATTATCAGCAGAATTATCTTTCTTATTTTCTCTTATCTTCCAAAATGTCTAACTCTCTATATAACAAAATGTCCATCCGATGGGTTATTTAAACAGGAATATCTCGGGCGTTAAATTATCAGCAGAATTATCTTACTTATTTTCTCTTATCTTCCAAAATGTCTAACTCTCTATATAAGAAAATGTCCATCCGATGGGTTATTTAAACAGGAATATCTCGGGCGATAAATTATCAGCAGAATTATCTTACTTATTTTCTCTTATCTTCCAAAAGGTCTAACTCTCTATATAACAAAATGTCCATCCGATGGGTTATTTAAACAGGAATATCTCGGGCGATAAATTATCAGCAGAATTATCTTACTTATTTTCTCTTATCTTCCAAAATGTCTAACTCTCTATATAACAAAATGTCCATCCGATGGGTTATTCAAACAGGAATATCTCGGGCGATAAATTATTAGCAGAATTATCTTTCTTATTTTCTCTTATCTTCCAAAATGTCTAACTTTCTATATAACAAAATGTCCATCCGATGGGTTATTTAAACAGGAATATCTCGGGCGTTAAATTATCAGCAGAATTATCTTTCTTATTTTCTCTTATCTTCCAAAATGTCTAACTCTCTATATAAGAAAATGTCCATCCGATGGGTTATTTAAACAGGAATATCTCGGGCGATAAATTATCAGCAGAATTATCCTACTTATTTTCTCTTATCTTCCAAAATGTCTAACTCTCTATATAAGAAAATGTCCATCCGATGGGTTATTTAAACAGGAATATCTCGGGCGATAAATTATCAGCAGAATTATCTTACTTATTTTCTCTTATCTTCCAAAATGTCTAACTCTCTATATAAGAAAATGTCCATCCGATGGGTTATTTAAACAGGAATATCTCGGGCGATAAATTATCAGCAGAATTATCTTACTTATTTTCTCTTATCTTCCAAAATGTCTAACTCTCTATATAAGAAAATGTCCATCCGATGGGTTATTTAAACAGGAATATCTCGGGCGATAAATTATCAGCAGAATTATCTTACTTATTTTCTCTTATCTTCCAAAATGTCTAACTCTCTATATAAGAAAATGTCCATCCGATGGGTTATTCAAACAGGAATATCTCGGGCGATAAATTATCAGCAGAATTATCTTACTTATTTTCTCTTATCTTCCAAAATGTCTAACTCTCTATATAAGAAGATGTCCATCCGATGGGTTATTCAAACAGGAATATCTCGGGCGATAAATTATCAGCAGAATTATCTTACTTATTTTCTCTTATCTTCCAAAATGTCTAACTCTCTATATAAGAAAATGTCCATCCGATGGGTTATTCAAACAGGAATATCTCGGGCGATAAATTATCAGCAGAATTATCTTACTTATTTTATCTTATCTTCCAAAATGTCTAACTCTCTATATAACAAAATGTCCATCCGATGGGTTATTTAAACAGGAATATCTCGGGCGATAAATTATCAGCAGAATTATCTTACTTATTTTATCTTATCTTCCAAAATGTCTAACTCTCTATATAACAAAATGTCCATCCGATGGGTTATTCAAACAGGAATATCTCGGGCGATAAATTATCAGCAGAATTATCTTACTTATTTTCTCTTATCTTCCAAAAGGTCTAACTCTCTATATAACAGAATGTCCATCCGATGGGTTATTTAAACAGGAATATCTAGGGCGATAAATTATCAGCAGAATTATCTTACTTATTTTCTCTTATCTTCCAAAATGTCTGGCAATCTGTATTATAAATTTGCTATTTATATAAAACCATGCTTATTTCTTCCTTTTTATTTTTCTCCAAATCCTGTTGGACTAAAAAAAAGGTATCATTAAAATGATTCCTCGAAAATAACATTCACTTTATTTAACTCTCTTACAAGATGCGTAGGTATATATATAAAAGCGTTATTTTAAGATGCGGAGGTAGACCTCTAAAAACGGAGTGCTTCGTAACAAAAAAACACAGTGCGATGAGATAAGAAATCCAAGGAAATTAAATTTTTAGTGATATTCATTAAAAATTAAAAAAAATAGCAGACAAAAGAGAAGAAAATTGTTCTTTCAAATGAAATTTCACGCGCTCGATATCTGTCCTTTGTGGGTTTTTTTTTTTTTTACAGAGTTTCGCCCTTAAAAAGATGTTCGTTTTACCTAACTCCGACATCATCTCCCAAGAACAAAATGTTATAATTCAATTAATGATAAAAACTAAATAAAAGGTAAGGCGTAATTTTTATTGTTATTTACAATTGTTTATTTATAATTAAATCATATATGTCACCAGATTTCTTCACATGTTTCCAACATTTATATATTAATACCATAATCCAGTTTAGCCCTAATTAACAAGTCCAAGGAAATAAACTCATAACTAGATAGATAGATAGATAGATATTTATTTGTGTAAGATATATCTTGTACAAATAATATCAATATTTCACGCTTTGTTTCTTACGATTTGGAGTCTGGTAAATGCTATAATACTATAACTATTTAACAGCAAACGACAATATAAATTTTGTATAGCTCTAAACTTAATATATTATAATAATTTACATCATTCATATATAATTTACATTAATAATTTGCATCATTCATATATTTATTTTATTACATATGTTATTTATACATATTCAATCGTACATAATACATACATATTACATTCAATCATACCTTTATACTAAAGCTTACTAAGATTATTTTTATAATTGTTAATATTATCTTACATTTAACAGTATTGTCAAAATGTGCCAATTAATGTGCGCTTCAAATTAGAACAAAAAAACAAAACAAAAAAAAAAAAAAATTAAAACTGAAACTAAAAGATGGAAACTTGTTCATATTGTGGACCTACTCATGGACGCATGGCTATCTTATGGCAAAGGAACCACCAACGATATGTCAGTACTGCGGTGTACATCTAACCGTAAAACATATCCTCACCGAATGCAGGGGCTACATAAAAGAAAGAGAACAGTTAGATTTGCCCACTGACCTAAGGGAACTTATGGGGAATAACTCAAATCACTTAACTAAATTATTTGCTTTCCTAGAAAGAACTAAGTTAATCGGACATATTTAATTTTTAAATATTTGTGTGGGGGTGCATATATATATATATATATATATATATATATATATATATATATATATATATGTTTCAATCTCCTCCTATCTATCTTCAATCTATATCGATCTTCTCAATCTATCTTCAAGTAGCACTTTTGGTCAATATCACTTTCTTTCCTCAATAGTCATATCATATCAATATATATGTATATATATATATATATATATATATATATATCAATAGTCATATTGAAATTATAGGCCAATTGAAATATATAAGATCAAACGAGTCTTTTAACTGAGACATCCATGACCCATGTGGTTGACATATCTTAGTCGGACCACTAGTCGGATAGTGAATGGGCTTGTTGGATGGTTTGAAGTCCAGTTAAACGAGTCGGAACATCTAGTGGGACGACTCGAAGGTGGTGACGGAGTTGGAGCGTGAGTCGGATCTAAGTCGTCCAACTTACCTCAGTCAGTGCTTGACCTTCGTGCATTTTCGGTCTGCACTCGATACATTTCTTGGCTCGTGAACGACGTACACAGTCGTGAAAACAGACCAGGACTAAAGTTGGATAGCAAGTCCGAGCTTGAGTGGGTCGACTATCCAACTAGTAGTCCTACTAAGTCATGAATAGCCTGCTTAATGATTTTCAAGGGATTTGTACGAAGAAAGATTTACCGATGCGCATTCATAACGTAGAAAATTGCACAAAAACGTGGATACGTCACCAACATGGCTGTCCAACGACTGCTGATATTACCGAGACATAGGCTGCCTGGTAGATTGTTGGTAGATCATCTCCTTTACAGTAAGGTGAATCACACCTATGTAGCCGTTTCCTACATGTCTGATGACAGGTCCTTCTACGCAATCCGCTTGATCATGAAAGCTAGAACAGAGATGCTGCATCTGAACAGTAGGCCATGGCGTACAGACGGACGTGCACACTGCTCCATGTGCAGTAGGCCATGGCGTACAGACGGACGTGCACACTGCTCCATGTGCAGTAGGCCATGGCGTACAGACGGACGTGCACACTGCTCCATGTGCAGTAGGCCATGGCGTACAGACGGACGTGCACACTGCTCCATGTGCAATCTTCAAGAGGAAGAAGACACTCTGCACTTCATTGCTAGATGTCCTGTAATGAAGGAGTTCAGAAGATTACATTACAGCAAGGATCTCCTCACGCCGGAAGACGTTAAGTTAATCCTAGACGGAAGGAACTGGGACAATCTTTATAAATATTTAAATAACACGGTCAAATACAGGCAATTTCTTATTAGTCAGTTTAATTATTAATTTAAAGTTTTAAAATTTTGTCTCCACGTATTAGTGCTCTTTTCGCTATTCAATCATTTTTTTTTTATAAATTGTTTTGTTTATTGTTATTTTCTTTTCTCTGTTTGAATATCTTTTTTTTCTTTTTGTAAGTTTTTGTTAAAAAGGAGCAGATAAGTTTTTATTTTTTATTTTTTTTTTATTTTTAATGTTTAATTAATTAATGCTTACATGCACTCAGGCTGATGGACACTGTCCAAGCCAATGTATATTGTTTAGTTATTATTTTGTTAAATATTTGTGTAAAGGTATAAAATAAAATTTAATTTCATTCATTCATTCATACACCAACATGGCTGTAAGCTCTTCTGCTCCTGAGGTCTGTGAAATAATGTACTATTATACCACAGACTGTATTTTCGTTGGAATATTTTTCTGCTACCTGTTTCTTGTACTTTTTTCAGCAAGGAACAAGTTCAGAATATAATTCTTTCTCCTGTCTGTGTGGAATCGGACCACGCCACGTGTGAACGTTTTTTTGCTCTTGTCCTCTATTATCAATTCCTGAAATATTGATGATTATTTACATTATATATATATATATATATATATATATATATATATATACCCGTATATTTCATTCCTGAACATACTTAACTCTTTCCTTTCTAAAGCAATCCTTAAAAGAAAAAAAAAAGTTTATTTTGATTTCTACATGTTCCTTACATTACATCGTCGATACAAATGCAAACTAACGAATATGAAAAAATGCATCTTTCATTGCCCATCTTTAATAATTTCTTCTGGACTTATTTACGGCAAATTCTTCAATCTGCCTTCACTCTATTAAAGGGAAAGTATTCCACTATCAAAAGGTCAAATCTGCCGAATATTTGACTGTCCAAAAAAAAGTTATGAATAAATACTTTTCCACTCTGAAAAGTGGTGATTTTCATATTCGTTAGTTTGCTTTTGTATCGACGATATGAGCACGTAAAATGTAATTTATTTCATTTTTACAATTGAAGGGCTCAGTGGCCAAGGTGACTAACCCTTTAATTGTGGAATATAAAGTACAATTGAAGGGCTCAGTGCCCAAGGTTACTAACCCTTTAATTGTGGAATATAAAGTACAATTGAAGGGCTCAGTGCCCAAGGTGACTAACCCTTTAATTGTGGAATATAAAGTACAATTGAAGGGCTCAGTGCCCAAGGTGACTAACCCTTTAATTGTGGAATATAAAGTACAATTGAAGGGCTCAGTGCCCAAGGTTACTAACCCTTTAATTGTGGAATATAAAGTACAATTGAAGGGCTCAGTGCCCAAGGTTACTAACCCTTTAATTGTGGAATATAAAGTACTATTGAAGGGCTCAGTGCCCAAGGTGACTAACCCTTTAATTGTGGAATATAAAGTACAATTGAAGGGCTCAGTGCCCAAGGTTACTAACCCTTTAATTGTGGAATATAAAGTACTATTGAAGGGCTCAGTGCCCAAGGTGACTAACCCTTTAATTGTGGAATATAAAGTACAATTGAAGGGCTCAGTGCCCAAGGTTACTAACCCTTTAATTGTGGAATATAAAGTACAATTGAAGGGCTCAGTGCCCAAGGTTACTAACCCTTTAATTGTGGAATATAAAGTACAATTGAAGGGCTCAGTGCCCAAGGTTACCACCCTTTAATTGTGGAATATAAAGTACAATTGAAGGGCTCAGTGCCCAAGGTTACCACCCTTTAATTGGACCAATTAAAATCATTTCTGTCACCAAGACTAATTTTATTCAGATTCTTCTGAACTTCAACTCCAATTTTGTCAGTTTGTTTTAAGTAAATTTTATTCTATTTTTTCTCATTTGATATTATTATATATATATATATATATATATATATATATATATATATATATATATATATGTATGTATATATATATATATTTTTTAATAGAACACTATCATTTTTAGAATTAACAATTTTTCTACATTTAGGTTAAAGATAAATTTTCAAGTCTTCAAATCGACTTATTTAGGTCATAGTAGGTGGATTCTCGAATGTGAACCGATTTGAATCGAAATGAAATTCGAATTTCGGAGATAATTCTAATTAATCGTGAAACCCATCAATATTGAAGATCGATCCTTGTCGTAGATCGATCTTCTGAACCTAGAAAATCGATCTTTTTAAACGATCTGAACTCGCCTATCTTTCTTGTCAATCTTTTAAACAGATCGTTTCATATTCGAGAATCGCCTATCGTTACTGCACGTATGAACTGAGAACATTTGTCTACTTTTACCTCTGGAAACTGAGGTACCAGGTCATTTGTCTACTTTGACCTCTGGAAACTGAGGTACCAGGTCATTTGTCTACTTTGACCTCTGGAAACTGAGGTACCAGGTCATTTGTCTACTTTGACCTCTGGAAACTGAGGTACCAGGTCATTTGTCTACTTTTACCTCTGGAAACTGAGGTACCAGGTCATTTGTCTACTTTTACCTCTGGAAACTGAGGTACCAGGTCGTTTTATTGCCTAGTTTTTGCGATAGGTTCTTATATTGCCTTATAGGGACCAGAACTACTCCCTAGTCCATAAGATTTCCAAATAACGTAAAAAAAAAGTACATACTTAATAAACTAGGTGAAAATGGCCGAACATTTATAATTTCGAAACAAGGTCCTAAATAAAGTTTTAACGAACAGACTTCGTAAGTGAGTAATTAGGGTTTTTCTTAGTTTGTTAAAAGTTACAAACTTCAAATACTAGATGATGTACGGCCTTTGTAAATACACTTTTTCAGTTTAAAAACTAATTTAAGAGTCATAAATGTTAAAAAAACCAAAAGCCATTTTCTGGAAGGACTCATTTATTCCATGAAAGCAGCAAAGTATAAGACTCTTTTCAGTTTTCTCCCCAAATTAAGTAATTGCGCTCCTTGAATTTTATAAATATACTGAAATTTGAAACTACTTGTAGCATTTTTTCTAACTCCTAATATAAAGGAAGCAAAATAATTTCCAGGTTCTGAACCTATAGGTCACCAAAATACCAGTTCGAATTGGCATATATATACAGTGGGTCAAAAAATTATTCATACACTTAATTTATTGGCCGTAAATATTTTTATCAATCAATCATTTGACATTAATTTTACAAAGTGCAGAATTATAATACCCCATAAAATTAAGTTAACATCAAATTTGAAAATTTTATAAGCAAAACAATTATTCATACACCTAATAAACGAAAGTAAAGATTCTAATAAAATCTTTTCAGTATCTAGTTGAGTACCCTTTCTGGTTTATGACAGCTTGAAGTCCCATGGGCATTGATTTTATTGGTTCTTTATTCTCGTGAAGACCGATTTATGCCCAAACAGAAGCACCTTCCTCTGAAGGTTATAGATTAACTTTTAACCCGAAGAACTTGAACGATTTGATATTTTTAACTTTATTAATGCCCATAAATAACCATAAATTTCTGAAAGTTCACCTACTGCACTGGCGCTCATGTAACCTCAAATCATGACATTTTACCGCTGCCTTGCATCTCAGTTGGAGATGATTTCCTTTGAAAGCTTAGCTCTTTTGCCTCCAAACAAATCTCTGTCCAAGGGATTCGTAAACATTGAACTTCCTTTTGTCCCAAAATGAAAGCGGTTTTTACTCATGATCCCGGGAAAACCTAATTCTTTGTTGACCAATTTTTAAATTTATAAAAGTTATTTTTGTAACTGCTCTACCCACTATATCTCGCTGTAGCCAGTACCTCAAGGTTTAAGGTGTTACAGGGTTCCCATAATACGATGCGATGTGTTCTGTTAGCTCATGTGCAAATAATTTGAGGTTCTTTTGCAACTTTCTTCACGATTTCACGATGTGGTTTTTAACGTTTTAGTTATACATTCCTTGGAAGCTTCAGACAATCCCAACATTCATACGGAGCATCTGTAACTTAGTCCTTCCTTAAAAAGTTTAACAATTTAATCTTTAAGACAAGAATTCGGTTCCTTCGATTTGTGATCTATTTCACTATAATTATCTTTAAATATTGAGGTTTCCCATGTTGAGATAAAACGTTGTGTTTAATGAGAAATGAATTATTCTAGACATTAAGTTGAAACATTGGCCCGTAAAACAATTTTAGAGTTATTATTACGCCTAATTTAAGTGTATGAATAATTTTTTTGCATGACAAATTTTCTATTTTTGTTATTAATAGAATTGAGCGTGTTTCTATTTTTTTTATTTTGCATCAGAATAATGGGAAATATTATTTGTTATTATTAGCAGCAGTTAGTTTGGGTTAAATAAATAAAATAAAACATTTTTGACTAATAAATTAAGTGTATGAATAATTTTTTGGCCCACTGTATATATATCATGATGATTAGATAGTTAGCCGTCGAGGTGATAAGTAAAGATGGAATGGTTGGGATTCGGCTAAATAAACCTCAATATGATTTTGTTTTAAAAAATCTATATTTCGGACGTTTCGGCTACTCATTGGTAGCCTTCGTCAGCTAAAATGACAAAAAAAGAAATTAATACAAAAAAAAAAAAAACAATTATAATTGTGATAGGTAACAGAACTATAGATACAATTAACTTATAAAAGAACATATCGTCTTAAATTCTTAGAATGAGTAGAATGAAAAAGTAAATAGGTACAATAATTGATTTTAATAGTAATTAGTAACGTTAATTGATTTTACAAAGAAATAAGAAACTACATACCAATGACAAATATAGTAGCTAATAGTAACATTAATTAATTTTACAAAGAAATAAGATACTACTTACCAATAGAAATGCCGAGCGGCAGAGGAAGACCAAGGTTGGCAATTAAGTAACCATTGTAGAGTGTCTAAGGAGAAAGGAATCTACTGGGGTATAAGTAAGTGAAAACAGCAGGTGGTGGGAGAAATGTCGGTAAGGATCAAAAGGCATGTTTATGACATTTTTATGACAGGAAAGGTGTTAATGGAAGGATACCCAAGGGGCATGGTAAAAATCTAGGTGGGAGGTCGGGAGAGTATTTGGAAAATATTAGCGTACATAGGAGAAATGCCTTGTTGGTCAGTTTTGTAGTTTATATTGTTTTTGTTTAAGTTTATGTGTACACATTCCGAGATCTGTAGTCTTTTTTTTGTTTCGTTGTGTAGAAAGAATTTTCGTGTCGTCGAAGTTAAAAGTGTGTTTTTGTGTAATGGCGTGTTTTGCAAGTGCAGATTTATCTATTTCTTTATTAGTGATGGTTCGTTTATGTTGTGTAAGACGTGAGTGAATGTCATTTATGGTTTCTCCTATGTATACACCATTACAGGAAGGGGTTTGGCAAGGGACTTGGTAAACACAACGGGTGGTTTGTTCAAAAGGGATGGGATCTTTGAGTTTGGTATAGAGGGTTTTGAGTTTGTTGGTAGTTTTCAAACCAAAATTTAGGGAAGGGTAGGATTTTTTTATATATTTTTTTATTATTTTTTTATAAAAAAAATCCTACCCTTCCCTAAATTTTGGTTTGAAAACTACCAACAAACTCAAAACCCTCTATACCAAACTCAAACATATACCCTCTACGCCAACCAGAACATTGTTTTTTTTTTTTTGGCAGAAATAAAAAATCTGAAACTAAATTGCGAGAAATTAAATATACATAGAATGCCATGTCCAATGAACACATCTTTTGTCGAGAAAATTTTAATTTGTATGACATCGAATTGGACACTTAACCACTTACCAGTTGCATACGATTAAATTTTTTTTTTTTCCCCCAAATTTATTTATTTATTTAAAAGAATATTACAATCTGTTCCTGATACCAGATACACTTTAAGCGATTATCTAAGTTGTTACAATATTTAGGACACAATTTTGCAATATAGGAAAAAACAAAATGAAATAAAACCTATTCCATACGATTAAATTACATGAATATCCACTACACGACATACTGTCCCCATACATCCGTACATTACTTTATATTTTCAAATCCACAATCTTATGAACTTTTTTTTTACTAAGGCGTTAGAAGTGTAGGTTATCAGCGCCTTTTATATATGTATATATATATATATATATATATATATATATTTATTTATTTATTTATTCGACAATTACACAATACATCAAGTATTTTTTATAATACTTTTGATCTTCATGTCATGAAAAACCGATAGGAAAAACGGTCCTTTTTTTTTTTTTTTTTTTTTTTTTTTTTTTACGGCGTATCGACATAATTCTTGGCCATTAGCGCCGGCCTCCAGGGTACAGCCAGGAATCTTCTCAGCGAGCCCTGAGATGAGAAAATTCCTGCCGCCGGTGGGGATCAAACCCACTATCTCCCGCTTATGAATCCAGCGCTCTAGCCACGGGAGACCCAAAAACCTATTGTCTTTTGCAACTTTTAGTACAGCCTACCTTTTCTCTTAAAGTATGAGCCTTATGATCTAAACTGTAAATAATTTAGACAATGTTTCAAATTTATGCTTTTATAGTATTTAAATTTTATTGTTTTGTTATTTATTTCCTACTTTTGATATTTAATTTTACATTTTTGCAAGTGTTTATATTTTTTAGGAAATATTAGGACAAAACATTAATTGTTTCTGTACTGAGCTTTCCAAGTGACTCTAGGAATAAGAACGAAAATGCGACAAAATGACGCAATTTCTGCGACTCTGAAATTTTTCATTTATATTTTATGGTGACCCAATCTTCTTTCATCCAATATTTTTTCAGGCGGATGGCCAATAAAAGATAATTAAATTAATCGATCATGGAGGATGATAGATTTTCTTTTGTTGGGGATCTATTGATTTTACAGAGCTCATTTTGGATTTGGCCATTTTTCAGAAAGGTTCGAATACAAGTAGGTTGTATATATTTGGGTTTAGCGAGTTTTTCAGTTCCCGAAGAGGCACCAGGGTATGAAACATGTAGAGCAAAAATAAATTGATTTTTTTTTTTTTTTTTTTTTTTTTTACATTCCGCCTGATGTAATCTCTTGAAGTGATGATATGTCCATCGAACAAGGAGAGAGCGTTATTTATATAATTATATATATATATATTACGTGTCAGCTGCTGCTAGGCCATCACTGCCAGGTTATCTACAGGTATCCACCCTATATAAACATGCATGGTCGAGCAGGTAATTCTTCCAACAGACCCATAGACGAAAGAACTTATCCTGCTTCAGACGGGACTCGAACCCCCCACCTCCCGCGTGAGAATCCTTGGTGTTACCCACTAGACCACGGGGAGACCCTGATGACATTTTTTTTTTTTTTTTTTTTTTACGGCGCATCTACATCAAGGCCATTAGCGCCGAAATGATGACATATTGCAACAAATAAAAATACGATGATTAATTAATATAAATCATGTTTTGACAAATCTGACAAAGATTGAAGGTTTATTCATTTTACATGAATGTCAATACAAATTTTCGGCAAAGATTACGTTGTTATATTGCACTTTCATTTTAGCCTTTGTATGACAAGCTCAGTCATTTTGGGCATAATATCGGGCGTAATTGTGACGTGAAGCGTACAGAATGAGATATGAAAACAGCGACTAAACCCTTTAGCGACTAATGAAACAGTAAAGGTAAAACAATGAAGGGCTTAAACCTTCTCTTGTTATGACCAGCTGATTTAATGGCATTTTGCTGCTCCTGGCCACCTTCCTCCGCAATAGACAACGCAGGATGTTCGCTAATTTCTAGTCTAAAATCCCACAAAGGAATACTCAATTTAGATCACCATTTGAAAGGCAGAGGTCCTTGGGCGTTGATGAAGATGCCATAGGTATAATGTAAGAGTCATTTATCCTTTCGAACCTTCCCGATCATTTAGAAGACGTTTCCAGAAAGCAAATAAGTCCGTCACGTAGGAGCTACGTACATTGCTAAGTAGATTCCTAAGAAAGGGGCTAGTTTATGCTGCATTCCGTAGTAAAGCAGGCTACACACGGTCAGGCGGCCTGTCAGTTATGACCTGAACAGTCCGCCTGAAAGCCTGTCGCCTGAACGTGTATATATTCCGGCAGGTCTGTAAGTTAAGACTGTTCAGGCGGCCGGAATACATACACGTTCAGGTGACCGGCTTTCAGGCGGACTGTTCAGGTCTAACTGACAGGAATCGTATGTAGCCTGCTTTAATAATGTTTTTCAAAAAAGATTCGCAAGTGATTTTCGATTGGACGACGTCAATCCGAGAAATAAGTGGCTAAAACTGTAGGTTTCTTCCCTCCCTCCATAGGACTAGAAATTTTCATTTATATCCAAAACAAAAAAAAAAAAAAAAAAAAATCAGTCCCGTAACAGGCCACGTGGGCCCTGAGGGGCAGATACTATAGAGGTATCTGATTCATGACCATACGGCACATTAGGGAGATAGTGTGGTCAGTACTATGCTCCGGCCGCCTGGTTTTCCCCTTGGCTGCTTGGACTGCTAGAGTCATTCCCAAGGTACTCATTATTAATTAAATTAATTAAAGGCTGGGTTGGCCTAGGGACGGTCAGGGAGGCCGAATTCAACTTATGAACGAAGACACTAGAAGAAAAAATCTTTAGTGCTTGCTCGGGATTTGAACTCAGGCCTCCAGCTTATTAGTCCAGTGCTCTACCACTGAGCTAACCTCGCCCCCATCCAAAACAAAAAAGAAATAAATTAAAAGTGTTTTTTTTTTTAATATTTAAGGGAACAATCACCAGCCATAGCTGCTATCGTACACATTTTAAGAATTAAAAAAAACTTTTAATTTATTTTTCCAGTCATACGATATATTATTCTTAGTCGTCAGGTGAACTAAGGACAAGACGCGACGAAGTAATACTAACACGACTTAGAATCGGACATACACGACTCACCCATTCATACCTCTTCACAAGACAAGACAAACCACTATGTGAGGCATGCAACGTACCTTTAACTGTAAAACACATCCTAACAGACTGCCTTAAAAGAGACAACTTACAGATTCCTCGAAGCCTCAGTGAACTGTTATCTGATAGGAGCCCCCACATTGATACCATACTGACATACTTAAAGACGACAAAGACATACAATAAAATATAATTATACCAAACATTACTCCCAAGTCAAAGTTTCTTATTTCAGGATAATATTCCTCAGATATCAACTCCGCAAATATATTACTACTATTTATTATTACCGTTAAAATTATAAGTTTAATTCTGTATTTATTTATTTTTTATTTTATTAATTCCTTACATATTTCTTTTTAGCACTTTCCTCCGAAGGAAAGTAGCTATTGAGGTTGGACTCATGACGGAATTTTTGAAAAATTTCTTCAAATCTTTATCGATCCTACCTAGTAGGCACCGAAAATGACCCCCGTTAAAATTTACGAAACTCGGTATTCGTAGTGCTAATCCACAGGTAAATATATGTTGTAAAAATAAACGAAATCGGTTCATTAGGAGGGGGGGGGGGGTTTACTCCAGACCCACAATACCAATTCGCCACTACGAGCCGTGATTTTTAGTATATTTCGACGAAACTCGGTATTCGTAGTGGTAATCTACAGGTAAATATGTGTTGTAAAAATAAACTAAATCGGTTCATTAGAAGGGGGTTTACTCCGGACCCAAATTCCTAATATACTCATACCGGTCGTAATTTCTGCTGTATTGTAACGAAACGCGGTATACGTCGTGGGTAACTCATGAGAAAGAAGTGTTGTAAAAATGAGCTGAATCGGTCAATCGGAAAGCGGGGGTTTAATTTGTAATATATTTGAATAGAAAAGCCGGCAGACGTAGGTTCACAAAGCCGCCGCAAGGAGCGCTTTCTACCACTAGAGGGACTGTATCCTGTTCCTGCGTTAGATCAAAATACGATAATATGAGGATTTTTGTATTTATTACGTAGTGTAGTAGGTACCATGTGTAAACATAACTCTGGAAGCAAATTAATAATTGATCAGTTACTCATTACAAAATGAGAACTATTCACGTTTTTATTTTATTTATATAGGATATTTTCAGCAAATTGTTCTGGAAAGCAGTCTACACTACCCAAATTCTGAGGAAAGTGCTTAGTTATGCAGCTCCTGCGTGACGGACTTTTTATTATTATTCTTTTCTTCATTTCATTTTCCCTACCCTTTAATTTTGTTACTGATCCTTAGCTTATAATTTATTATTTATTTATTATATTTTAAATAAATTTTTTTAGGGCAGATCACCATTGCTGTACAGCACTTAAAGTAAAATAAATAAATAATTTATTTTTTTTTGTTTTGGACTAATTTATTAGATGACGACTACTATGTACAAGAAAAGTTTGTCTGTGAAGATAGGTCATGTTTGTAGCCTGATTTATGAAAATGAATGATTTTGAGCTTTCGTAATAAACGAATGATTCAATAATTAATTTTTATTTAATTGTTTTCCAGAATGAGCCCCAACTTTTTATGATCCGATTTTGATTAATTCTTGTATACACTATACGTTCCTTATTGTTTTGGCACCTTGTCTACCTAGTTTGGTTCCAAAGAAGTACAAATAACGGCCTGTCATCCTAACATTTGCATCTATTTGATACTTACAATTATTTCATTTACTTAAAAAAAATAAATAAATAAATAAAAAAAAAAAAAAACAGTCTTTCCTCATACTATGCCTGCTTTGACAGTGTTCTTCTTCCCCGTTCTTCTTTATATGAGACCAGACATGTCTTGTAATGTTTTTATATAATTCATATTTTGTTATTATTGTTATCTTATTCTTATTTATTAATTTCTAATTGTACATATACTATCCTTTTGTTGAGTTAAGTGTTTTAAATTCAACAGCAAATTATTTTTGATAGATCTTACATTGAAGGATATTTATTGTAACCTCATCCGACGCTAGAAAGGTGTCAGGGAAATAAAGAATGTCATAAAAAGTGTTTGACCTTTATTGAGCTATAAAGTCTTTATGAAGAGAAGATACGTGACAGAAAATGTAATATATATATATATATATATATATATATATATATATATATGGGGGCAAGGTTAGCTCAGTGGTAGAGCACTGGACTAATAAGCTGGAGGCCTGAGTTCAAATCCCGAGCAAGCACTGAAGATTTTATCTTCTAGTGTCTTCGTTCATGGGTTGAATTCGGCCTCCCTGACCGTCCCTAGGCCAACCCAGCCTTTAATTAATTTAATTAATAATGGGTACCTTGGATGCTAATGACTCTAGCAGTCGAAGCAACCAAGGGGAAAGTCAGGCGGCTGGAGCATAGTACTGACCATACTATCTCCCAAGTGTGCCGTATGTTCATGAATCAGATACCTCTATAGTGTCTGCCCCTCAGGGCCCTCGTGGCCTGTTAAGGGACTTTATATATATATATATATATATATATATATATATATGTGTAGATCGTAAGTTGAAAACTAAGACGTTGTAGGTAGTTGGTAACAGCTTATTAAGTCTTCAATAGTTTTGTATTTTATATTATATTTTTGTTGTGGAAACGTTTCGGCTATAAGCCATTTTCAATCCAATTGTCTGTATGATTTCGGCTATAAGCCATTTTCAATCCAATTGTCTGTATGATTTCGCATTATTTTTTTATATATACATTATAATCTTCAGATTATGTGCTTGTAATATGGCTTGATATTATTTAGTTTGGGGAGGAAATTTCTTCTTTTTTTTTTAAATTGTATGGTTCGTGTCTCTATTATTTCAGGGATGATATTATTATTACCTCAATTATTACATATTATTTTATATATTTTTGAGTCTGCTTCTGTAAAGGAGGACTAGATGTGCAAGACTGGTATATACATACATACATATATATATATATATATATATATATATATATACATATATATATATATATATATATATATATATATATATATATATATACATACATACATATTGTTTTTTATCAGTATTAATACTTAGCAATGACATCAAAGAGCCTACTTCAAAAAATAAAATTGGCATCGGACAAATAATTAAATGGTAATCAATCGTCCTTAAACAAAATAGGCCAATGTTTCATTACTATGCTTATAATTGGGAACTTAATATTACCAAATACAAATATCCATTTACTTACTCTGTAATGTTGCCCTGCCGATAATTAGCACACTGACTGACCGCAAAAAACGAGAATATTTACACATATCACAAGACTTACACACATTACTCGCAGAAGGTTATTATGAATTTAAAGTTTTAACGTCCATTATAATTAACTCAGAATTTTATCTGTAGGTCAGGATAGGCCCTTTCTTGCCACGATGGGGCTGATGCATTTTCTTTCTTTTCCAAAGAAAAGCAACCACCTCTATTTGGAATCGAACCCACGACCATTGGCATGGTGTGTTAAGAGCTCACGCCATAACAACATTATTTGAATAAGAGAAATATATGCTCACAAAAACTATCCAATCTTCTGTTCGCTTTTCGTGCTTTCAATTTTTATTGTTTATTTTAATAGCTCATGAATCTAATATCATTACGTTAACGAATTTTATTTTTTTTCATTTTGAAACGACTTGTGTTTTATATATATATATATATATATATATATATATATATATATATATATATATATATATATATATAAATCACTCCCGTAAGAGGCCACGAAGGCCCAGAGGGGTAGATACTATTGAGGATCTGATTGACGACCATACAGCACACAAGGAAGATAGTGTGGTCAGTACTATGCTGCGGTCGTCTATTTTTCACCTTTTCTGCTTCGACTGCTAGGGTCATTATCTCCAAGGTACCCATTAATAAATTAATTAAAGGGTGGGTTGGCCTAGGGACGATCAGGGAGGTCGAACCCAACCCAAGAACGAAGACACTAGAAGATAAGAATTTTTAGTGCTTGCTCGGTCGTCCAGCATATTAGTCCAGTGCTCTACTACTGAACTAACCTCGCCCCTTGTGTTATATAAAATTTATGTAATTTGTTAAGGTTTAAATGTAAATTGAATCATATATTAGGAGCCATCGCCAAAAAATCAACTTGCTTTAAACTACAAATATATAGACTAAAATACATTTCTAATTTTATTTGTGATTACAAGGTCATGAAACGGGTTATTTAAATAACACGTGAGGCGAGAAAAAACAACAAGAAGAAAGAAAGGTATATACCATCCTTTTATGAGAGCTGAGCTTATGAAAACAAAAGGCCTTCTCAAAAAAGCACGCTTCATTTGATGAAGGTTTAGGTCCATTGATGGCAGACATAACGCCGGAATAGCCAAGCGTAGCGCCCTCAGTTCGGCAATAACGCGAGGAACAACGAGAAAAATTGTCCATGGGAATCATTTCGGGTTATTTTTTTGCTTTATTCCCTACGGTAGCTGCCAAACTCGAATAGAACTTCTGTTTAAATTAAACAAGGTCTCAAAATGAGAATATAATAACAAAGTTAGAAATTCGCCATGATTATTATATAGAATTAGCGGATAATTATAGTTGATTAGCAAGTTGGAGTGGAGTCGACTATCCAACTAGTAGTCGTACTACTAAGAGACTATAGTTGATTAGCAAGTCGGAGTGTAGTCAACTATCCAACTAGTAGTCCCACTAAGTCGTACTACTAAGAAACGTGAATGGCCTGCTTTATTTGTACAAAATAGAGCAAAAAGACTTTTTAGTTTATTAAAAATAATTTATCAAATTTACTACTTTCTTGTTTTTAATTTTTTAGTTGGCCTTTAATAATTGATCTTTTTAGCATAAATATGCTTTAGCAATGATTAAACTGAAAAAAAAAACTGTTACAAATTACTATTTTTTTCTTATATTTTGATAATTTCAATTGTTTATTTAAATGTTTTAATTTTTTATAATAATAGTTAAGTATTAGTCTCTTGATTGAACTATTTCGAACTCTATAATAATTATTAATCATCAAATGACCCTTTGCTCAAATTTATAGAATTAGCAGATAAGGCGGAAGGTCAATAAAACTACTCGACACACTTTCACACTTTTTATTTCTCTTCCCTACACGTTTCGCACCATTTCGTCAACGAGGCCCTACAAGTGGAAAATTCTACTCCTCAAGTTGAAGCTGAAATTGTGTTTTAAGTAGATTCCCCTGAAGAGGCGCCAAAATGTGGGAAACATGTAGGGAAGAGAAATAAAAAGTGTGAAAGTGTGTCGAGTAGTTTTATTGACCTTCCGCCTTATTCGCCAATTCTATAAATTTGAGCAAAGGGTCATTTGATGATTAATAATTATTATAGAGTTCGAAATAATTCAATCAAATCTGAGAGTATTTGGAATAATGTCTACCAGTATTTTCTTTATTTAGAGAAGCATATAGTACGACTGTTTAAACAATATGATGAAGGTAGTTAGCCATTGAAATGATAGCTATGGGAAAACGTCAACGTTTTTTTTTAAGTTTATTTATTTATTTAAATTTTAACGTCCATTATTATTGACGTAGAATTTTGGGACGGGTTATCTATAGGTTACCGCCCTTTTCTAGCCAGGATAGGGCTGATGCTTTTACTTCTTTCTAAAGAAAAACCACACGTTTTTTTGGAAAATGTATATTTGGAAAGATTCGGCATACTCTTTGGTAGCCTTTTTTGGGCAATACATTTCTAGGTGAGGGAGGAAGACCAGGCTATCTTTTAGGTGACCATGGATAAGTTTGCCAAAACTATTACTCAGGCATTGCCGATAAAGGCTGCCAAAGAGCATTTTGGTTTCTTTTAGCCTAATTCCAACCATTATTTCACTTCTTATATTCTGACTGCTTATTTAATATAGTACTTAGGAGAAAGTACAACTGCAGGCTTCTAGGCAAGACTTACACACAAAAATTACGACAAACAAACAATAAGGCAATAACCAACGACGGCAATTGAACTGGACGAATATCACGAAAAACAAGCTAAGGGTGGTTTTACACAAGGATAGTTATTGCAGGATATTTATATCAGAGAGAAATTCTGACTAATGTAAACCATGAACAATCTATGTCTTATATATATATTTCTATCATGAGCTATAAGTGTTGACACTCCTATACCGTCAGGTGTAAACACTGATTATAAAGATAAGAATTTAATGTCACAGAGAAATATCTTGGTTTCTAGCTGTATTGTCAATACTTCTATACCAACAGATGTAAACCCTGATTATTTGCTAGTTGCAACAGATTTATCGCTGGAGTTCGTCTACTTTTCTCTTGCAATATGGGGGATAAAAAAAGAATGGTTAAATGTTGTAAAGTTATAGAACTTATCAGTATGTACCAAAGCAAATCGGAGCTGTGGGACGTTAAGCGTATTACTTATAAAGATAAATTTAAAAATATTATCATGCTTTAACGGAAATGGTCGAAGCGTTCAGTACAACTACCGAAGAAATTAAAAATTAAAATTAAAGAACCCAATGCAATTGTGAAATATATCAAGTGTACAGTTTCAAAACTTAGTTCATATTAAAAAAATTTCATAATATAAAATAGTATTTCATGATGTAAATACCTACTCACCATATGCTAAAAATCGTAAAGCTGGAGCTAGTCATTCTTTTACACTAATATCATTTCTGAATTTTGTATCTTGCTTTGATATAAGAAGATACAAACATATTTTACAAGCAAGCTTTTCGAAATATGCTTGTTTCATTCTTAAAAAAATCGAAAACCGTGCTGGATCCTCGATACAGAGCTCAGACATTAATTTACTGAGGAAACCTAATTTTTCCCGTTTCAAAATCCATTCTCGAACCCATGCAGAACGTTTTTTTTTATTTCCAAATTTTTTATAATAATTACACAGGCCGCGATTTTGCGTTTCGATACTTTCTTCATTGTTAGTTAGCAGAATGGACTACACAGGACATATATGTATGAGTGTCAACGGGCCGTACATTTATCGCAAATCGAGAACTATCCTATAGATATCCATGATATAAATGTCTAGCTATTTCTCTCAGTATGTAAACTTGAAAGAGAATATCTATCCGATACATATATATCCTGACATATATATCCTGCGAGAAATATCAAGTGTAAACGTACCCTAAGTAACATCAAGTCGAGTATAACAGTCTGGGCTTCGTCATAAAGATATTTACGCCGTCAGCAAATTTGGTTATCCACACTTAGGATAGGGTACAATTGCATAACCTTAAGTACCTTATGAAGGAATCTGAAAAACCGATGTACTAAATTTTCCTCTGGGATCCCACTGTTATATACATACTGAAAGACTTTATTGGGACTACACGTGGACTCTCCAAGAAACTTGTAAAAAACCTAATTGGTGATAGTTATCATTATGTTGATTGATCGTTATGTTGAAAATATTTGACAAATCTCAGATCAAACTTTTCTATGAATCAAGATTTAGGTTTTAGACGGGTCACAGTTGGCTGTTCGAAAATTTCTATCAAATATTGTGGACAGCTGTGAATTTTCAACAAGTGGTCCCTGATCGAGACAAACCCAAAATCCACGTTGCGTCTGATCTTTGATCAAGCGGCAAAGTGGTTAGTGTCGCTTCACCAATGGTGCGGATAAAATGCTTATTCTGGGGAACTAAACCCACTAAGTTCTTGGACTCAAACCACCGGATTCTGATTATGTCGACAAATTCGAATGATTCAAAAATTAACCCAGACGGAAAATCCATTCCCCGCAAGTGCGTCCAAGCAGCCTTTCGAATGTGTCAATATTTGCTACGCTGAAATTCAATCCTTACCTGAAATGGAAGACCTCTGGAAAACTCAAAGAACTCAGGTGAAATATTTTTCGGAACATTTAAAATTTGTACACTTTCGCAACCTGGTAAACCTTTTGGGTTATAAAATGCACCGGGGAAAGGAATTGGCCAGGGTTTTCGCGGTGACAGAAATAGAGCTAATTGAGTATGGAACAAATATGGGCACTTGCTTGAATAGTACTACTTCATTAATGTTTATTTGGCCGGAAGGTTTTGTAAATGCATCGAATAGGAATATCATTAATGAGGTAACCTCATAAGCCTGTTTCCTCCCTATAGACAGAGGGAGGAAACCCGCTAGAAATGAGCTGTTACTAGGAGGAGTGACGTTGGGAATTTAAACGGATCAGTTCTTCCTGTGTTTCTTGGCCTGATGAAGGCTTAAAATTCCAAAATGTAGCAGTAATAAATTATTTTTATTTCAAAATCAGTCAGTGCTTGTTCTCGTGCATCTTGGGTCTGCAGTCGATACATTTTTTCGGCTCGTGAGTGACGTACACCGTCGTGAAAAGAGACTATAGTTGATTAGTAAGTCGGAGTGGAGTCGACTATCCAACTAGTAGTCCTACTAAGTCGTACTACTAAGAGACTATAGTTGATTAGCAAGTCGGAATGAAGTCGACTATCCAACTAGTAGTCCTACTTAGTCGTACTACTAAGAGACTATAGTTGATTAGCAAGTTGGAGTGGAGTCGACTATCCAACTAGTAGTCGTACTACTAAGAGACTATAGTTGATTAGCAAGTCGGAGTGTAGTCAACTATCCAACTAGTAGTCCCACTAAGTCGTACTACTAAGAAACGTGAATGGCCTGCTTTATTTGTACAAAATAGAGCAAAAAGACTTTTTAGTTTATTAAAAATAATTTATCAAATTTACTACTTTCTTGTTTTTAATTTTTTAGTTGGTCTTTAATAATTGATCTTTTTAGCATAAATATGCTTTAGCAATGATTAAACTGAAAAAAAAAACTGTTACAAATTACTATTTTTTTCTTATATTTTGATAATTTCAATTGTTTATTTAAATGTTTTAATTTTTTATAATACTAGTTAAGTATTAGTCTTATTTTTTTTGCACTCTACATGTTTATAGAGCAAATCGCGGGGATGCGGGCACAAAACTATCTATTTATCTATGTACATATATTTTACGTTCTTTTTGGAATTTATTTTCAAGATGTTCTAATCAAAATATGGCTTTTCTCGATACTTTATTAATTCTTCTTTATTTCCTTATTGTTTTCAAACAAATTTCAAGATCTACAATAAATTACAATAGGTTAAAATTGCTTGAAATTCCTTCTTCTTTTTTCTTTTTTTTTTTTATTATTCTTTTCATATTAACACTGAATATGAATTGAAATTACTTCCTTTGGTCGTCGGAGAGAAGAAACTCAATATAGGTGAATTATTTTTTAACTTTAGTCTTTTTTATTTCTCCTTTTACTTTTTTCTTTTAATTGACTCATGCTTAATTACTTTCAAATTAGTAACAAGAACAATTAATAAACGATTCGGTCATTTGGTTATTACAGTCACTTTTAATAAGAGACATTCCTCCTACTCTTCTTTTTTTTTTTTTCTTTTTTTTTTTCTTTTTTTTTTACCTTTCTTCTTAATTTTATTTCAAATAACTTTTTTGCTCTATACTGACAGTAACCGATAAATCACCCTTAATGGCTTTTTTTTTCTTTTTTTTTTTTTATTCATTTCCTTGAAATTGTAAACATTGTAAATTGGTTTCTAAATACTGTGGCTTATTTTCTGTTTTATAAAAACCGAAACTTATAAACAAACAAGAATTTACTAAGCCCTGTAAAATTAAATATAATTAATGAGAACTTATAGATTCTATTTTTATTGTGAAATCTGAGTCCGCAGGGAAACAGCGAATAAGGTTGGCATGCTCGATCTTGAGGAATCTGAGATCCATTCACCTACCAACAAGGGTAGTTATCAACACTTGGAGATCACATGAATGTTGGCATATAGGTAGATCACAAGGAAATTGGTATATAGTTTGTTCGTATTTACGTCCGGAAATCGAGTTTGTCACTCCGAGTATGAAGCACCAACCTGGTCTAAGTAGGTACGTACCACATTTGGTACCCAGGCAATAGTAAACTTTTGGAGGATTCTGTTATAGGCACATGGACTTCCCGAGATGGTCAGAAGGTTATTGGAATGGAGGTGTGGCGCTGGCCAAAAGTTGAAAAAAAAAAACGATATTATCCTTGTGCTCATGTAGGTCATTTGCAACGTGCGTACAATGAATTAAGAAGAGGCTATGTGGGTGGAAAAACGTACTAACTGGACCAAATATTCCTAAAGGTTTTCGGAACCGTTGGATGGTTTGGACTTAATCAAAAAAGTATCCAGAATCATCGCCCAACCTGCTCAGAGTTGCAACTACGCCCACTATATTGCACTATGAATAACCATCTGGTATTCTAAGAGTGACCCAATCGCGTCTTCAGTCAAGGCAGCTTGACCTCTAAAAAACTTATATGGGCTTTCACGGTGTCCTGCGACGAGTGACTCAAGTACAGGAAGCAGTGACTTGTGTTTAGGCTGACTTCAGGAAGTATTCTCCTTAATGTCGTTAACAAAAATGGGTTATATTTCTGCCAATGTTTCGGCTTGGCATTCAAGCCATCTTCAATTATTCTTCATGATATCGTTTAAACCGTTTTTAGAAAGGTGAAATCTGAAATATTTAAGCACTAAATAACTTAAAAAGGGTGATGATATTTCAGATTCTATTTTAACAGCATGGATTTATTACGGAAAGAGTTAAGAGTATTTGGAGGAAATAATAATTAGGATTTTATAAGTGGCTAAGCCCTAAACCCGAAAGTGCCGAAGGCGAGGCAACTCCCGCTTCACAAACTTTATGAACATTTTTAGCGCGGTTCTTTATTTTATGGACAAGACCTGAGCAGAAACATGGTCACTCCTTCCTTTTGAGAGGGAGAGGATAAGTAGGTACTTCATGACCCGGGATCTTCATTTAGGTTCTCAGAGCGTATCGAATTCGGCACAGACTATCCTCGGCATCGCAACAAAACCTGTATTGGACGGACAACTCAGAAATGGTGAAAAAACACGTTTAAACGGTTTTCATCATAAATCATAAAGAATACTCATTCATTGAAAAATGTCGGTAATGATTAATCCATATGCTGCTTCTAACGCAGATCCGTACGCTTGGCTGGTGTGCCTTAACTGCTACTATCACAGATGTGTGCGGTGAGGGGGTGCCTCAACTGCTACTATCACAGATGTGTGCGATGAGGGGGTGCCTCAACTGCTACTAGCACAGCTGTGTGCGGTGAGGGGGTGCCTCAACTGCTACTATCACAGATGTGTGCGGTGAGGGGGTGCCTCAACTGCTACTAGCACAGCTGTGTGCGGTGAGGGGGTGCCTCAACTGCTACTATCACAGATGTGTGCGATGAGGGGGTGCCTCAACTGCTACTAGCACAGCTGTGTGCGGTGAGGGGGTGCCTCAACTGCTACTAGCACAGCTGTGTGCGGTGAGGGGGTGCCTCAACTGCTACTAGCACAGCTGTGTGCGGTGAGGGGGTGCCTCAACTGCTACTAGCACAGCTGTGTGCGGTGAGGGGGTGCCTCAACTGCTACTATCACAGATGTGTGCGATGAGGGGGTGCCTCAACTGCTACTAGCACAGCTGTGTGCGGTGAGGGGGTGCCTCAACTGCTACTATCACAGATGTGTGCGGTGAGCGGGTGCCTCAACTGCTACTAGCACAGCTGTGTGCGGTGAGGGGGTGCCTCAACTGCTACTATCACAGATGTGTGCGGTGAGGGGGTGCCTCAACTGCTACTATCACAGATGTGTGCGATGAGGGGGTGCCTCAACTGCTACTATCACAGATGTGTGCGATGAGGGGGTGCCTCAACTGCTACTATCACAGATGTGTGCGGTGAGGGGGTGCCCCAAACCGTCAGCTAGCAGTATTTAAATCATCTATGGCCAGCTTTATGACCGTTAGCACTCAGACTTTTTTATACCTAATTTCAAGGTTTCTGATCTCTCAGCCTTGGGCGTTAGTTGAGGCAACGGACCTGTAGCACCCGCACAATTTGACTTTTTTCCGTTATGAGTACTATTTCTTGTTTATTTCCTTGATTAATTGACCAGTATAATCTTTAAATTTAAATGGGCAACAAAAATGTCAAGCTTTGCACCAGCAAATGGGTTAATATTCATTATCCTCTATTGAGGTCGAAGACCTGTTAGTCTCTGCATGCTCGAAGCCTATCTGTCTTCCCACAGGGAGATGTTCCGTCACTTCCCAAATATAGTCCAAAGAAATACAAAGAGATATTGCTTCGTTATGGACAGTTATAAATTACCCTAAGCTGATATGCAGCATAATATCAACACAGTGTTTTTGTTTACGTATTGACAATTTATTGATTATATCCTATAATCAGAAATTTTCTTCAAAAAATGGTACAAATAATATATTTAGACACAGAAAGCCTTTTTTTCTTGATTTAAAATTTACGTATGTTGTCATATTTTAAATTTCTTTTATAATACTTCAACACATAACAGGGTACACGTATATGGTGTTCATTACCACCAATTTATATAAAAATGAGAACTTGTTGACTTGACAGTTTTCTAAACATAACTCTCTCTAACTCAGGTGTTAGCCACTTCTTGGTTTCCTAATCGCCATTTTTGCGGACTATCTTTACAAAATTATATTAAATAAATAATCAGGGTGTCTACTGCACGAAAAAGTCTCTAAAATCACGAAATTGAAAATAGGGCACGAAAATCACGAAAAAGTCATGAATTTTGAAACCATGTCACAAAATTTCATTTACAGTTTTGATCGTCAAAAATTGTAAAGAAAAAACAAGACTCTTCGCGAAAAAGGAAAAACTATATATATATATATATATATATATATATATATATATATATATATACATATAGTTTTACTAATTGTTTTAAATATATGTAAAACTGAATATTGAAAGATATCAGGGTAATCTGTGTAAAGTTACAAGCAATTTTAAGCTATAAGTTACGGCTTTTTATTTTTAAGTGAAATTATTTTCTTTTTAATTGGCATGAAATTTGCATTTGAAGTCATGAAAATGTCACGAAAAAGTCATGAAATTGGCTTTCCCAAAACTAGTAGACACCCTGATAATCTAATTTATATTGGGACGTTTAGGGAAACAAGAATATATGATTTTAACCCAAAGAAAATTATATTTTTTTCAATCAATTAGAAAATAAACGGTTTAAATTAAATAGGAATCAATAATGACTGCACAGAGGATATTTGATTTTAGGTAGACTTGCTATACGTCCCGGTTTGACCGGGACAGTCCCGGTATTTTGCTCTTGTCCCGGTGTCCCACCCGGTTTTATCAATGTCCCGGAAACGGCTGTAAGAAGAATGAATAAATTTATGTTTTTAAGAAACGGTTCCTTTTCTACAATCAATATTTTGGACTGCCGCGCACATTGTCAAAGAAATGAGAAGTTCTCTAACTGTAATCTGTGAGCTAACGCTCACGGAAATACTTGCACGGCGCTGTCATCGGCCAGCCCTCTACTATTTGGCTGGGTGATTTTGTTAAGTAAATTAAGTAGGAAAAATTCCTTTTTGTATTTTTAAATAATGGGTAGACTAATAATTAAGGTTTTCAGATTCCACACTCCCGTTACTGAGGCTTTAAACTCACCATTTTGTTTATAATTTGTAACATTTATTCAATACCCCCCCCCCCCCCCGGTAAGCCAATCCCACATATGTCCCGGTTTCACTCACCAAAAATATGGGATGCCTAATTTTAGGAAGCGGTAATGTCGATACAAAAGCAAACTAACGAATATGAAAATCACCACTTTTCAGAGTGGAAAAGTATTTATTCATAACTTTTTTTTGGACAGTCAAATATTCGGCAGATTTGGCCTCTTGATAGTGGAATACCTTTCCTTTAATAGAGTGATGTCAGATTGAAGAATTTGTCTTACATAAGTCCAGCAGAAATTAGTAAAGATTGACAATGAAAGATGCATTTTTTCATATTCGTTACTTTGCATTTGTATCGACAATATATGATTTTATATCTTTGGACGAAGTGAAGGCAGAGTTATCTATGGTAAATTGGTCTCTCAAATATATACGCATTTTAAATCTTTAACAGGAAGCTTTTTCGGAGTAATGCTCAATTTGATATGATGAACGACGCCAAAACGATGTTCAGGACTCATAAGTTTTGATTGTGGAATGTGCTTCTGTTTGCCGTCGTTATGATCAAACAGTCACGTGTATACGTATGTTTGTTGTTGCACTGCACGTGTTAACATAGGGGGAATAATATCTCTCATCCATTCACCGTCTATTATACCTCAACATTTGTATGGAAACATTTCTATATGTATATTTGACTTATTTCTTTTACTGAAAAAACTGCATTTAAGCTGTGTTTTGTGTATTTTTGATTAATTTTTACTATTTTGAACTGCTTGTTTATTCTGATATTCAAGAGGAACATTTTTCTTCAAAATGTGATATAGAGTAGCATTTATGTGTGGTCCTTTGCTTCTTACTAATCCTAATAAAATATAACTTTCAAATACTGCAATGAGATTCTACACTACCATGAATTGATTCGTACTTCATATATTTGTAAATACGATTATATGTAAATTCGTATTCATAAGTGTGAATATGAATTTATTTGTATTCGCTTATTGTAAAATGGTATTCACATGATAATTTGTGAATACAAATTTATTTACAGTATAGTTTGTGAATACAAATTTATTTACAAAACAATTTATAAAATAAATTATGAATTTATTCGTATTAACATTAAGATTAAGGTGATGTGTGGAAGTATATTAAAGGTAGTATTAGAAAGGATTTTGAAGGGCGTATTAGGAAGGATATAGAAGGTGGTATTAGGAAGGATATAGAAGGTGGTATTAGGAAGGATATAGAAGGTGGTATTAGGAAAGATATAGAAGGTGGTATTAGGAACGATATTGAGGGACGTATTAGTAACTATATTAAAGGTAGTATTAGAAAGGATATAGAAGGTGGTATTAGGAAAGGGTATAGAAGGTGGTATAACGAAGGATACTGAAGGTGGTATTAGGAAGGAAATAGAAGGTGATATTAGAAAGGATATAGAAGGTGGTATAACGAAGGATACTGAAGGTGGTATTAGGAAGGATATAGAAGGTGGTATTAGGAAGGGTATAGAAGGTGGTATAACGAAGGATACTGAAGGTGGTATTAGGAAGGAAATAGAAGGTGATATTAGAAAGGATATAGAAGGTGGTATAACGAAGGATACTGAAGGTGGTATTAGGAAGGATATAGAAGGTGATATTAGAAAGGATATAGAAGGTGGTATTAAAAAGGACATTGAAGGTGTTATAGGAAAGGCTATTGGAGGTGGTATTAGGAAGGTTATTGATGGTGATATTAGGAAGGATATAGAAGGTGATATTAGGAAGGATATAGAAGGTGATATTAGGAAGGATATAGAAGGTGGTATTAGGAAGGATATAGAAGTTGTTATTAGGAAGGATATAGAAGGTGATATTAGGAAGGATATAGAAGGTGGTATTAGGAAGGATATAGAAGTTGGTATTAGGAAGGACATAGAAGGTGGTATAACGAAGGCTACTAGGAAGGATATAGATATATTCTATATAACTGTTTCACATGATTCCACTATTTTCCTATAAATAAAACTGTGACATGTTTTTATATTTTTATTTTCTCTTTCTACTATGTTGAATAATAATGGCTTCCTTTCTAGAAGATTATTTTATTATTTATATTTTATTTCTTATTATTTTTTAACACTTTTTTATGTGATTAACTAAATTGATGTGATTTAATCACGAAAATTGTTTTAGTGCTGATAGAAATATTTAGGGAATATAAAATTACAAAATAAAATAAGTGTTATTTTGTAATTGCCTTCACTACATGCGAATACATATACACACAATTATCAATTTAAATGACGTTCTGTCAGTAGTAAACGCCACATTTCACTTCAGAATTTTTGATAAGAACGGAACAAGCTAAAAATAGATTAGCCTGCTGTAGTTAACTTTTGTATACTTATGAAAATGTAAGGTAATTTGTTTGAATAAAGCATTAATTTTCATTGTTAATATACTTATTAACGCAGTTTTACAAATACACACAGATTCTATTTATATGAGAAAACTTTAATTGCCATAGCTTCAGTAAATTTAATTTTCTCCTGAAGTGTATGCAATTAACGTGGAAATTAAGTGGGGTATCTAATTGAGTTACATGTTAATGACAAATAAACCGCCCACTATTCCCATAAGTTGTGTTTACATTAAATTGCCCACAATGTCTTATCTAAATACTGTGACGGGAACGGATGAATTTTAGTTCGTTACATAGGTTTAATATAGTTATTGAAGAAATATTATGTTATTGTTACGAAAATTGGCAAGTGTCACCAAATGAGAAAAGTTCTTTCTTCCTTTTGAGAATATCAGTATCAACATATGTGGGTCAGTCCTTATCAAATCATCCAGCTAAATAGTGAAATGAAACCCATGTCCTCAGAATTGCCTGGAACTTTTTTTATTTGTTGAACTGGTCATTATAATGATATATTCCAAATTTTAGTTAGATATCTTTAATACTTTCTGAGTTATAAATTTTTAAAGTTGTCTATAAAACTTGTTTTTTCTTTTACTGACGTTTTAAGTCAAAGCGACTTTCATTTACTAAAAAAATCATTCTCTGTTTATGTTAATGATATCGCAATGGGATTTTCACCAAAATGGTCACAATAATATTTTGAATATGGGAAAAATGTATTTCCTATCTGTTATCTTTCTGGTTGCTAAGTATATTTATTTAAAAACAAAATTTTATTTTAAAATAAATTAAAAACATAAAAATTTCAAAAATCTATAAAAATAAAAGGCGCTCCATAAAATCAAGTTCTTTTTTCATGGATGCATACATAAAAGTATAAACTATTAGATTTTAAAAGAAAAACTCTGGGATTTGCTGTTAAGTATTCTTAAATCAATAAAATAATATAAATTCCTTTTTTTTTTTAAATTACCTACTTAAACGTCGGGCGTGGTCAGTACCTGAATGGGTGACCGACTATGTGCTGATGGTATTATAAAAGGGTGGCGACCTGTAGATAGCCCGGCGCTAATAGCCAAATAGTTGATGCGCCTTACAAAAAAAAAAAAAAAAAAAAAAAAAAAAAAAAAAAAAAAAAAAAAAAAAAAAAAAAAAACGGAGGCGACGAGCTCATTTAAACGACAGAATCAAAGGCAGTTAGTTTTGGTCAAATCTACAAATGGTCAGTTGTCCTAAATAAAAAAAAATGACATATTTTTATGATTTTTGTCATAACAAAATTTTCAATCAAAATCATTATATAGAATAAAAACAAAAAGGAAATAAAAATATTTGCCTAAAACATAGGTTATATTTTTGAATAGATGTTTTCGTCCTTACGACTTACATGACTTACTGACGGAAGGTAGCCCATACATACAAACACTACTAACACATATACATGACTTACTGACGGAAGGTAGCCCATACATACAAACACTACTAACACATTTAAAGCATGAAAACATCTTTGTTTTTATTCTATATAATGATTTTGATTGAAAATTTTGTTATGACAAAAATTTACAAATTTTATGACAAAAATCATAAAAATATGTTTTTTTTTTCTTTTTTATTTTATTTAGGACAACTGACCATTTGTAGATTTGACCAAAACTAACTGCCTTTGATTCTGTCGTTTAAATGAGCTCGTCGCCTCCGTTTTTTTTTTTTTTTTTGTTTTTTTTTTGTAAGGCGCATCAACTATTTGGCTATTAGCACCGGGCTATCCACAGGTCGCCTTTTTTTAATGCCATCAGCACATAGTCGGTCACCCATTCAGGTACTGACCACGCCCGACGTTTAAGTAGATAATTTAAAAAAAAAAAGGAATTTATATTATTTTATTGATTTAAGAATATTTAACAGAAAAATGCCAGAGTTTTTCTTTTAAAATCTAATAGTTTATACTTTTAAGTATGTATCCATGAAAAAAGAACTTGATTTTATGGAGCGCCTTTTATTTTTATAGATTTTTGAAATTTTTATGTTTTTAATTTATTTTAAAATAAAATTTTGTTTTTAAATAAATATACTTAGCAACCAGACAGATAACAGATAGAAAATATATTTCTTCCATATTCAAAATATTATTGTGACCATTTTGGTGAAAATCCCATTGAGATATCATTAACATAAACAGAGTAATGATTTTTTAGTAAATGAAAGTCGCTTTGACTTAAAACGTCAGTAAAAGAAAAAACAAGTTTTATAGACAACTTTAAAAATTCATAACTCAAAAATTATTAAAGATATCTAACTAAAATTTGGAATATATCGTTAGAATGACCAGTTCAACAAATAAAAAAAGTTTCAGGCAATTCTGAGGACATGGGTTTCATGGCCTGGATGATCTGATATGGAGTGACCCATGTCAAAAATCAGTTTACTTGTAAGTCAAGAGCGATATAACACACTAAACATCTTGTCGAAACTGACAACCAAACTTGACATAGGTACTATGACTTATTTAATAAAATTACAGACTTGTTTTGGGAAATTGACATTTCGCTTAAAACAATCGGTTTTAAACAGCTGATCTACCGTGTGATCAGTCCAGGCATGATCTCGCCTGTACATTTTTATCATTTTTAGTGCTACTGAAGATGACGTGAAACATGTAGATCAAATAAAATGTTATTTGTGTGAAATCAGTGTGTTGACCTGCTGCCCAATAAAAATATATAGTAGTCGGAGAACTACTTATTTTAATCGCATTTAACAGTAAAACGAATATTTGACTAAGTCAACGTAAGAAAATGTGAAAGGTTATTATAGTGTTTCCAAGAGCGAGCATTGAGAAGGTGGGGAAAGTCGTCATGATGTTGTCAGTTTCTTGTTGTTGCGTCTTAAATTTATTTTATTTTCGAGATTTTACTTTATACTTTTCACAAAAGGTCAAACCCTTTCCAATATCTGCTACTATTCCTTTTAGTCTAGGAGCCAGTAACCGCTCGTTCCATGAAGTCTTTTATGCACCCTGAAATTTTGCTTTAATGTACCTCTTGGGTAGATAAGAAGGTAAATATGTGTTGGCTAGACTTACCGTGGAAAAAGAGGTACTGCGCATTGGGGAATGGTGTAAAAACATATTGCCCAAAAATAGAGTTTTATTCAGAAGCCAACTATCTCTAATGGAAAATTAAGACAATTTTACAATGAATAATAAATATGGCAGACGCTTTTAATGGGTATAACACGTAAAAAAAAAAAAAAAAAAAAAAAAAAAAAAAAAAAAAAAAAAAAAAAAAAAAAAAAAAAAAAAAAAAAAAAAAAAGTGTTTTATTATAATATGAAATGAGAGTTGTATTCATGCTCCTATTTAAACCGGGACACCTGTGCAAGATCATGTAAGCAAGAACGAATGAGAGCGCAGAGAACAACAACAACAACTGCGCAGTGCTCTCATAAACTCTTACGGTTACACGCAGCGTATTGCAGACTATCATAGGCAACATTTATTTTTATGTTTCCTGATAATTAAACCTTATAGAGTTTAAAGGTTTTGAATCTTCTTAAAAAACACCTCACATCATATAAAAACCATAGGGGTATTCACGCTTTTCCACGAGGCAACGTAATTATAAGCACTGGGCAACCACAATACATTTTTTTTAAAAATGATCTTTAGTTATAATGGAGCAAGTATATACAATGAATTACCAAAGGAATTAAAGGAGGAAGATGATAAAAAGTTGTTCTCCAAAAAAATTTAAGAATGTCTGGGCAGAATACCACTTTTCCATCATTGCTCTAAGTACCACCATGATTTTTGTAACTTCTTTTATAATGTGCTAAAGATGTAATAATTATTATATTATGATACATATGTTTTATTGTATTGAAATACTTTTTTATTGTTGAGATATTATATTTATTGTTGACGTTCCTATTTTTATTTTTCTGTGGGTTAATTGAAATAAAGATTCATTTATTTATTTAATAATTTTAAAAAAATAAACCCCTGCCCTGAAGAGGCACCAATAAGGGTGTGAAACATGTAGGGACGGAATAAAGTTGGTGATACTGTATAGTGAATTTTTTATTAATTGACGTTCCGCCTACCACGAAAATAAGAACATTAAATACATTTATAAAACATTTCCTATTATTTTCTAATGTCGGTGCTAATGACCTCAGCAGTTGATGCACCAAAAGAAAAGGAAAAAAAAAAACATTTAATGTCAATCTGCTCTAAACAAATAGAAATTTCTCATATACTCGTAGCTTTGAAAATCTAAGAAGATCTAAAATTTCATATTAAAAGAAATTGGTCATTAAAAATAACGAAGAAGGAAAGTATCGTCTATCTATAATCCTACAAAGATTAAATTCGGTCTCATAAACTTAAAAAAATTCTTCCATAGTTTCATGTTCAAGAGTAAGACCTACTTTTTTAAGAATATAAAATAATCCAAGTAAAGATGGAATGGTTGGGATTCGGCTAAATAAACCTCAATATGATTTTGTTTTCAAAAATCTATATTTCGGACGTTTCGGCTACTCATTGGTAGCCTTCGTCAGCTAAAATGACAAAAAAAAAAGAAATTAATACAAAAATAAAAAAAAAAATTATGATTGTGATAGGTAACAGAGCTATAAATACAATTAACTTATAAAAGAACATATCGTCTTAAATTCTTAGAATGAAAAAGTGAATAGGTACAATAATTGATTTTAATAGTAATTAGTAACGTTAATAGATTTTACAAAGAAATAAGAAGCTACATACCAATGACAAATATAGTAGCTAATAGTAACATTAATTAAAAATATTTGTCATTGGTATGTAGCTTCTTATTTCTTTGTAAAATCTATTAACGTTACTAATTACTATTAAAATCAATTATTGTACCTATTCACTTTTTCATTCTAAGAATTTAAGACGATATGTTCTTTTATAAGTTAATTATATATATAGCTCTGTTACCTATCACAATCATAATTTTTTTTTTGTTTTTGTATTAATTTCTTTTTTTTTTGTCATTTTAGCTGACGAAGGCTGCCAATGATTAGCCGAAACGTCCGAAATATAGATTTTTTAAAACAAAATCATATTGAGGTTTATTTAGCCAAATCCCAACCATTCCATCTTTACTTATCACCTCGACGGCTAACTATCTAATCATCATGATAAAATAATCCGTAATGTTCAGGAGTCCTAATTTAGTATAAGAAAAACTGTAAGTCGCTTAGGAACTGCGACATCTTAACTTGAATCCATATAATCTATTTGTATTTGGTGTGATTCGTAACCAAACCAACATATTCGAAACTTTTCGAACCAGCTTAATCTTCGTGCTTTTGACAGATCTCTAATTGAATTATCAGTACTGTAAAAGGGCCACAAGGGCCCGTCGAGGGCAGATACTGTCGTGATATCTGATTCTTGATGTTAAGCTATACTGGGGACATAAAGTGGTCAGTAGTATGCTCCGGCCGCCTGATTTACCCCTACCTATTAAAGGCTGGGTGAGCCTAGGGACGGTATGGGGCCCCGAGTCTAACACTCGAACCACGACACTATACATGTGTCTTGAAGGCTAATTTTACCTGTTGGAGGAATAATTTATGCCATGCATTTTCTTTTTATTTCTTTTTAATTCTTTGAAGCCAAAGGAAATAAAACAGTGTTACTAGTTTCTAGTATACACCAAAAGCTTCATTAGAGGACCAAACCCAAAAATCAGACATTGTTACTGAATATAACAGTACTAAAGGTGGAGTTAATGTTTTTGACAAAATGTGCTCCGATAATAACTGCGCCCGTAAGACTTATCGCTGGTCTTTAGGTTTTCTTCTTTACAAACTATTGAATATTGCGGGAATACATAGTTTTGTGATTTACAGTCATAACTAGTACAAACTAAAAACCACGAAGCCTCTTAGTTGACGGCGATAACTCTTCATGACCAACTGGCAAAACTAAATTGAAATCTATCTGTTTTTAAGAATGAAATAAGCGTAAAAAGAGAAATATTATTTCAAGAATATTGTTGAGAAGATTATAATATTGCAATATTACATTACAAAATGATATAGTTCCATTTAAAGCAAAATCTAGCACCTTCATCTCAGTGACGAAGCGCTACCTAAATCGACCCTTGAATCAGCGCTACCTAAATCGACCCTTGAATCAGCGCTACCTAAATCGACCCTTGAATCAGCGCTACCTTTGCCGGGTTAAAAAGGTTTAATTAATTAAAAGCGTAATAAAACAATAATTACCTGTCAGCACTTCCGGATAATTAGTTTCATACCTTTGGATGAAGGTAGGAAACACGCATGGAAAAAAACGCTTTAAAATGTCTCTCTTTTGACACATCACGATACGGATTACATTGAAATTACAATGTAATCATATTACACAACAGCAAAGAGGAATAACAGGACTGCAACGGACGGCATGTCAAGCTGTGTATATTGTTCTGTTTGTGATACAATTAATATGCATACATATGCCAACTATTCAACAACGTATTGGCGCTAATTACATAGCCACGATAGTATCATTTGTTGATTTATTTATTAATTTGTGCAGCCGCTACTTTGGCGATTCATTAAATAAAAGTAAGTAGGTATTATTTAAGCTTCACACAAAACTCAACTCAAAAACTTGTGGAATATAATTGAAGTGAAAAAGTACATAAGACAATTTTTGCTGTCTTGCTGAATCAAGAAAAATTACGGGGATCTTGCATACCATGAGTAGATTGTAAAGAACACCACCATCTTTTAACTAACAGGAGGCAAGCTGATTTTTACGGGGTTATCTTTTAAAGACCTACAATAACAATAAATGATGTATTTATAAGATAAAATAAAAAAAAATGCATACACCTATTTTCTAGATGGATATTATCGGGTTTCGATGAGAGTGTATCTTTATTTATTTTTTTTTTTTTTTTTTTTTTTTTTAGAGCTCGCTACATGAGAGATTATTCTGTTAAACTGGTAAGGTACATACTAAAATTTACATAAGTAGTAAAAAAAACCTAGCTACCTGGTCACGAAGACTTAGGCAAAAGTTCGTTGGCCGACTCTCATGCAAAAACAGCCACCGAAAAAACAAACGTAGAAATAACAAGACTAACCCACCAAGACTGGACAAACAGAACAAGAGACATTATAACATTATTCTGGCAAAATTCGTGGACATAACTAACAGAAAATAAACTCCGTGCTATCAAACATACAGAAAAAGAATGGCCATCCAGTTCCCGTTTAAACCGAAGAGAAGAAGTTGACCCGCTTAAGGATTGGTCATTCTCGACTTACTCACAGTTACTTAATGACGAGACAAGAACAGCTGCAATGTGAAATATGTAACACTACTCTTACGATAAAACACTTACTCACAGAATGCATGAGACGACGTGATCTGAACTTACCCTACAACTTATGCGAGTTGTTAAGTGAAGATAGCCAACACATAGACTCTATACTACATTACCTACACAACAATGGATTATACCAACTCATTTGAACGCAGCTTAACCGTTTCGTGACCATAGTGTCCTATAGAGACATGAATATCCCACCGTAGGCAGATAATTCATCTACCTTCTAATCCATACTGATCTTCTTAAGATGCAAATGTAAAATGACTGATGTATATGTAAATAAACCTATATATATATAATGTAAATAAACTTAATTTAAAATCATGCAATCTAATGTTATATGTGTATGTATATATGTGTGTAAATAATAAATGCAAACTTATTAAGCATATTGTAATGTAAATATGTAAATCGACAATACGTTGATATAATGTAATTTAATAATATAGATATATGTGTGTGTGTGTGTAATGTAAGTATATAAGACAATGTAATGTATATATGTAATGTTTGTAATAACTATGTGTAAGGTGTACATCGCCCTAAAGCGGAATACCAAAAATAAATAAATAAATAAAAGAAAAAACAAAAAACGTACACACTATATTATTTTTTTTTTTAAACAGAAGATTTAACAAACCAAAAAAAGGGGAGGGGATGGTAATTAATAGCTACCATAGGTCAGAAGTACTGTAAGGTCAGTTCTTTATTTATTTATTGAGAATTTCGCAACTTTTGGCGATTTGATCTTGCAGTGTATCATAAATTGATATTACAAAATACATTTACAAATTTTGTATATAAATATACAATACAGATGATTCAATGCATTAATACATTACAGAAATTGTGATATTATACATCTTATAAATCATGAAATAAAATGTTAATAAATTTGAAAAATCGTGAAAAAAAGGAGAAAAGGGAGAAAAAAGGTTGTGGATGAGGGGTTTATCGGAGCTATATTTTTGTATGCAACTTAATTGATTTTGGTGCGTTCGTATGGTGTTAACGTATGGGGTGATTTCGGCTAGTAAGTCATGTGGAATTGCTAGGTCGTCTTGTTGGCCTCTTCTTGTTAGGTCAGTTGATATGTGTTATGTCTCCCGTTTTTAGGAGTCTGTAAGGATTTCTTAAGGGCAGTAGTTCGCTGCGTTGTCTACGTATTCCTACATATTGTTTAGTCTGTCTATAGGAGTCCGGGAGTAAGTAGAAAACATACTTGTAGCAAATATAGTTTTTTGATAATTTGACGTTTTATCATACAAGGGGAGTATACAGCGATGGGGTCACAGATTTGGACCAAATTTTTTCTGGTGATTCTACATCGAAAAATAGTCGACACGTATCCGAGCGTTCCGTCCAATGCGCCTCAGGAGCCGAGAAATAAAATGAAATAGGCTGAAAATGCTTTATTTTTTATATCTTGTTTAAAAAATGATATCGCCATGATTTTTGGCAGAATAATGACTTCTATAGAGTCGAGTGTGTAAAACATTTTTTTATTTAAAAACGGATGTCAGATTCGTTTTCAGCACATTGAAAACCCCCTAAATTTAAATTTTGACAATATTACAAAAATAGTCCGACTCGCAGGAACTGCATCATCTTTGCGCGGTTCCGTTCTTATATCTAGACTCATTTAAAATGATTAAAATAGAAGCTGTTATTATTTTGGGTCCACATTTCTAGAAAGCATGAAGATTAGATAGTTAGCCGTCGAGGTGATAAGTAAAGATGGAATGGTTGGGATTCGGCTAAAGAAACCTCAATACGATTTTTGTTAAAAAATCTATATTTAGGACGTTTTGGCTACTCATTGGTAGCCTTCGTCAGCAATGAAAGTGCCGGGAGGCAGAGGAGGACCAAAGTTGACAGTTCCATCTTTACTTTCAACAAAGGTCTTATTTACGATCTTACCTGCATGGGTTCCCGCCCTAGGAAGGACCCCGCTAGGCATTTGAAAAACTATATCTTGGAAATCCATATCTCTAAGATTAAATTGTTTTTCTTATTTTTCTTAACCTGATTTATTATCAAATACATTATCCAACTATAAGCAGTCAAAAAATAACAAGGAATAAAAACAGACAAAAAGAACAGTTCGAATCAGCGAAATCAATTACTTTAAAGTTTTAAGCACTTATTTCTCCGATTGACATCGTCTAATCAAAACTTTCATCAGAACCTTTTTTGTAGAGCATTTAGTAAGCTTTCTAATGGTATTCTTCCATTTCCCAAGATTCTCAACCTTTTTCGAGATATTAAGGAAAGTATACAAAGTTCCCAAAACTTTTCATGTCTGTTCATAAAATATGTTATTCTAACCCTTCCTTAACTCCAAACGTAACCAAAATTTCAACATTTTTGCGCGAATTTCACCCCAAACGCCATCTTCCAGTAGGCGGATTTTGCTGGTTAACGAACTTGACCTTTCAAATTGGACGACTGATTTTTGTACCAAATTTCATCAAAATCGGACCATCAGGGAAGCCAGAAATGAGCGAACAGACAAATATATATATATATATATATATATATATATATATATATATATAAATAAATATATACATATATATATATATATATATATATATATATATATACAAATTTAACCGTTATTTTCGGTCTCTAGGGGTTCTGAAACGCGAAATTTTCTTGTCGGCACTTCCGGATCGTTTCATTGTATCAACCTTATAAGCGGGGTTCCTTCCTATGGGGGAGGGAGGAACCGCGCTAATAAAAAAAAATTATTTTAAATTTCGCTGAGAGGGACCCTTAAAATTTTGTTATAGATTCAATAATCCGGCCATATTTCAAAGAATATTTACCCGATTCAAACCAAACTTGGAGGGTCAATAAAGGCATTAATGTGACAAATTTACTTCCAATCGGGGTGTTCCTATGTGTTCTGACCAGAATTGGACCCCGATTGGAAGGAAATTTGTCACATTAGGGCCTTTATTGACCCTCCAAGTTTGGTTTGAATCGGGTAAATATTCTTTGAAATATGGCCGGATTATTGAATCTATAACAAAATTTTAAGGGTCCCCCTCAGCGAAATTTAAAATGTTTTTTTTTTATTTTTGTAATATTGTCAAAATTTGAATTTATATGCAAATTGACGTTATATGCAAAAAAGTTTACATTTTATTTTGAGAACCATTTTTCGCAAGTATCTTTTGAGATAATACAATAGTCATTATGTGGTTAGAGAAAGGAGTCTTTCTTCTTTCGAAAGATTTCAATGATGTAAAAATCGGATTATCTCAAGGGGAGATATTGAATTTCAAAACGTCACATTACTTTTTCGCTTACAAATTATTATTCTCTTCCAGACTGGGAAAAATCATTACTTCTTGTTTTCAATGATATTCACTACATTAGGGTTTTTTGGGTTGCTGATTTTAAATCTGCTATTATTTTTGGCGTAAAAAAATGTATAATACTAGTTTACTTGAAAACGTAAGCATATTTTTTAATATATCTGACGAAATATAAATTATTCTTTACCGATTATAGTTTTCTTTTGATCTACTCTATTAAACAAATAAATTGGTGAAAGAGTCATGCCGATAACATTTTTTAAACACGATATAAAAAATAAAGCACTTTCAGCCTATTTTATTTTATTTCTCGGCTCCTAAGGCGCATTGGACGGAACGCTCGGATACATGTTGACTATTTTTCGATGTAGAATCACCAGAAAAAATGTGGTCCAAATCGGTGACCCCATCGCTGTATACTCCCCTTGTTAGCCGAATCCCGACCTTTTAGTATTGGAAATATTAATTATTTCTTTTAGAAGCAACCAAAATCTAATTTCGATAAGGATTGTCCGGAAACACGCTTAGGCGACTCAGGTCCTACGTGTCATTATTTAATTATCCGCATCTTAAAAAAAAAAGAAAAAGAGAGGCATAATTAATTCTATTAATTAGTAAATGATCTGTCGAAAGCAGATTGTCAAGGCGGCCTGTGACATCTTTATCCCCGTTTTATAATAAGTATGCAAAGTACTCGAATGCCTTTAAGTTCTGTGATTGCTTTTCTTCCCTAACTCATTTAACTTGGAGGTAGAAAAAATAAGAACGAATAATCGATGACTGCTGTCTTTTATAATTTTTTTTTTTTTAATTTTTTCCTGCAATTTCTAACCCAAAACTAATAACAAACCTATAACATTAGCATAATATGTTTTATATTTCAATTGTGGAAACTTCAATGTACTATTATACCATGAAACAATGTTTTTCTAATGATCCTAATAATAATAATAATAATAACAATATTTATGCCATAAATAGCTATTAAGAAAGACCCTCATAAAAGTATGATAACAATATGTATTACTTTCTTAAAATGTAATAATTTTTTTTTAATTATATACTTCTATTTTCACATATTTTTTTTTTGTACACATTATTTTTCAATATCCTTAATTTAAATTTATTATTTCCGGAAGGTGCTAATGACCTTAGCAGTAGATGCACCATAACAAAAACAAAAAAAAAATTATTTCCGGATTTAAACCAAATTTATAATTTTTAAGATCATTTTTATTGTTACTATAGTATTTGTTTTTATTTTCATACGTTTCTCTAATTTGCTTTTTCTTATGAATGTCAAAAAGACCTACAGGACAATAAACCTAAAGGACACATCAATTACAAAATTTATTTATTTACAAATTTACAATTTATTTATTTATTTTGAATTTACAACAATTATTAGCGCGGTTACTCCCTATCTCCATAGGGAGAACCCGCTTATGAGGTTGACCTCATGACGCAATCCGGAAGTGCCGACTAGAAACTTTCACGTTTCAGACCCTATAGATTACGAAAATATAGGTGGCTAAAATTTATATATATATATATATATATAAGCTTGTCTGGTCGTGCTCCTGACGGCTCAAAAATGGTCCGATTTTGATGAAATTTGGCACAAAAATCTGTCTTCTAATTTGAAAGGTCAAGTTCGTTAACCAGCAGAATCCGCCCACTAGAAGATAGTGTTTAGGGCGAAATTTGCGCAAAAAAAATCGTAACGCTTACGTTTTTGAGTTTATATGCTTGCAGGTACTTGTTTTATAGGTTTGTTAACATAAGAAAACGGATGAAACCATTTTTAAGGCGATATCTTTAACCGTTTCTGAGAAAAGTGGAATCAATGTTTTTGTAAGTCGTTATTTTTTTGTGAGTACTTAGAATCGCGGGATTCAATTGAAATATTTTCTACATCTTGGAAATTAATACCGACTAAGATGATTACATTTTGGTTATATTTGAAGTTAAGGAAGTATGCGAAAAAAAAATTATTAATAGACGTGAAAAATGTTCGGATCTCCATGCATTTTTCGTAAATATCTCGATAACGGTTGGGAAATCGTGGTAAGTGGAAAGCTACCACTCGAATGCTTACTAAATTCTCTACAAAAAATGTTCTGAAGCAATATTCGATGGGACAACGTCAATCAGAGATATAAGCGCTTAAACAGGGTGTCTACTGCACGAAAAAGTCACGAAAATCACGAAAATGTCACGAAATGAAAAATAGGGCACGAAAAAGTCACGAATTTGGAAACCATGTCACGAAATTTTTCTATTCCAAGATTTCCCATCAAAGAGCTAAATTCAGCCAATTTTCGGAAATTAAACCGTTTCCCACTAAAACTGTGTACAATCCGGTGGACTGAAAACTCGCAGGTATTAGCAAGGGTTCATGCGATGATACCTGCCTTAAAGTTATGTATAGAAAATACTATTGAGGATCCTATAGTTGGTGGGAATTCCACAGTTGTGCAGAACCATGTTCGAGTTAACGAACTTACCTATCAAATTAGACGAACATTCATCAAAATTTTGTATGAAATTTCATCAAAATCAGACCATTTTTGAGCCAGTGGGAGAGCAAATATATATATATATATATATATATATATATATATATATATATATATATATTATATTATATTCACACACAGGGTGATTCAGGTCTAAGTAGCCAAACTCTCAGGGGTGATTGCAGACATAATTTCCAACAAAAAAGTTCATTTGAAGTATGGTCCGATGCCGGAAGGAAAAGGAGCTATGTCCAATTTTCTGGTTTTTTTTTAACGTAGTCATGTTTTTAATGAATAAGAAAGAATTGCTCAAAAACTATTCAAGATAATTCAATTCGAATTATGCCATCATAAAATGGATCAAATTTCCTTTAAAAAAACAGTAATTTAATTCACTATTATTATTATTAAAAAATACTTTCTGGACGTCCAATAAAGCACTTCTGTTTTTATCAATGAATCAGAGTTTTTTCGCGAATTGTTTCCTCAGCCCCCTAACGGACTACGGATTCAATACTTACACAAAAACTTCGAAGTTTAGTAAGCATTAAATCCATGCAAATGAAGTGGAGGTTTATTAAGGTATAAATTGAATGATTGGCTCCCTTTTGTAAAAAAAAAATGTGGAATGTAGTTTGGTTACTTACAAATAGTCTTGTTACTTACCTTGTGTGAAAAAATTAAAAATTATTAATTTTTTATTGACCAAACTGTGAGTATCCATTGCCCAGTCCAGAATCAATAAAAGTAACTGAAAGAAACGATTAGAAAAGATCAATCTCATAAGCGGGTTTCCTCCTTCCGTAGGGAGGAGCCCCGCTTATGAGGTTACACTCTTGACGTCTTGGATCACTGACATTTCCGAGAAAAAGTTCCATTTTTTTTTATTTTTATTTTTTTTTGCCGTTAACACTCTACCCCCAGCATCGGTGTCTTCATCGAGAAAGTAAGTTGTAATAAAATTTACACTTTCGCTCTCGAACCGTAATGTTTGACACCACGCAAGTCAGTGGGATGGAATGCCTCGAAAAAAAAAAAGTTTCTAGTTTCTAGGGTTTTTCATCATTGGGTTTGCATTTTTTGCATCACAGACCCTAATAATCAGAAGACAATAAGTTCAAGGGTTTTTTTTGATAAATTTGTAATCACAGACCCTAATAATCTCAAAACAGTAAGTTTAAAATCAATGGCTAAATTATTATTTCATTTTTACCAAGATTTGTTTTTATAATACGACGCCATATTAGATCCGCCTTTTTGATTTTTTGAATTCTGATAACGGATTCATAATCGGCGACCCCAAAAACCCGTGAGTGACGAACCAGAGTGAGTTGTTATTTGGTAGACAGGCTTGTGTAATAAGCCTCATGTGGTTTGGGAAGGATGAGACATCAACATCATCGTTTGAAATTAAAGAATTTGTTAAAAATGGCTCGTTCATGCTAAAGCACATTAATTGGTTTTGACTTAGAAATCAGAAAAAAATAGATTGAAATAGATATGTTTTTAAAACTATGATGTACCATTTTGAAGCTTATTAAATAATGCAACTTTTAAGAGGGAGGCAAACCTCTAAGTCTAAAAATAGCTGATTATGATAATATTGATTAATTTAATAAAACACTAATATTAAAAGTTCTCATCTATATGCCTTTGAATATAGCTTTTAATTTACGTGGTAATATATCAATAACGGGTGTTTCTTATTGGAAATTTACTGTAGATTCCAAAAATGTGGTCTTTATTTTCGACGCATTGACCAGAAATTCCGAAAACTCAGTTTTCCTTTAGAAAAGCCAGTAGTTTTTTAAAAAAGACAAAAGTTTGAGTAGATCCTCTGCATGTTGAGATAGAACGCTTATTTCTGCGTCCCTGAACTACAAATGAGATGTAGAATAAACCCCTAAAGTTATGACATCTCAATGTGGGACACCCTGTATATTTGTCAAATACCACTCACTCAATCACTGACCTATCATCCGCCAGCCAAAACCACTCGACAGAAAAATTTGAAATTTTGCATGGACACTCTTCTTTAGCATGTAGACACTCGCTAAGAAAGGATTTTTTGATAGGTATTGATTGACAGTCCTAGAAATTAACTGTTCCTCAAAGAGTTACGCTATGAGGGACAAAATCACCATTTCCGGGGTATGGAATACTAACAATTTAGAACTTGGAATAGTTTTAGACAAATAAAACGCTATTACAACTAAAATGATATGATCTTATTTGATTTAGTTTTTAAGGGTTTAAGACACATTTTTACCATAAAATCAAAATTTCGGGGGGGGGGGGGCTGCAGACCCCTCAGCCCCCTCTTATATACGCCCATGCTGGTAATCTACAGATAACGGGTCATCGCTGGATTATCTGTTTTTTGACACTGATCGCCCCTGTGTCAAGAAACATTATACTTTGATTACTTATCAATTGATGTATAACATATAGTATGATGGGATCCAAGCTATAATAAACTGCAAAAAATTATGACGTAGCGTTAATTTTGCTGATAACTTATTTAACGCATTAAAATAACTATTTACCTGCCGTGACGAAGCACGGGTATTCGGCTAGTAGTTTTATTTATTTATTGTTTCTTTGTTGTAGGGCAATACCCTTTAACTTTTTCAATTTTTTAAGTAGACTGGTTCAATTGTCCCGTGTCTCAAAGACACCCCTCTCCCCCTAATCTCTGATGCTGCGAAGAAAGAAATAAGACTTCCAAAAATGATTGCTTTGAAGACATTCATTATTTACATATATTTTTATTGTTCTTAATTCATATTAAAAAATAAAATTTGTTGTTCTATATTCCGGAGGCCCAGTGGTCGTGATTGTTAAGGCGTGAGCACTTAACACTCCGTGCCAAGGGTCGTGGGTTCGATTCCCACTATGAGGTGGCGGCTTTTCTTTAGGAAAAAGAAAAGTTATCAGTCCTATCCTGGCTAAAAAAATCTGGTAACCTATAGATAACCCGTCCTAAACTTCTTAGTTAATAATAATGGACGTTAAAATTTAAATTTATTAATATTCAGAGGTTCTCATGGAGATTTAAATATTGAAATTGAGTACTCTTTAGGCCCAGGGCACACGGTGAGACTGTAACTCCAGTTGCAAACCAGTTGAACGCTTAACTTCGACCTCGGCTATGTATTTGAGTGGGCAGGCTCATACGACGCAACTAGTATTTGACGATTTCAAACCAGTCCCTTGAAACTGTGGGCCGCGGTTGGAGTTTCGTTGTACGAGACCAAGTGATGGTTAGCCGGTGTTTAACAGCCATATAGTGCCAATGGTTAAAATAATTTAAAACTTAAGGCCGCTTTGGACTAATTTTACGTATTTTTATATACACTGCCGGACAAAAAAACCGGCGCACCTTGAATTTCGTCGTTATTTCTTTTCCAGGCTAATAAAATTTGTAAATTTTGAACTCAACTTTAGTGTACATATTCAGCTTGTAGAACACCATAAGTGAAGACAGAAAAAAAAAAAAAATCTAAAAAATACAGTAAAATATACAGCCATATCGCCCGCAATCCAAGAGCAAAGTCCCGAATCTAAAAACGAGATTTTGCATATTCGATAGTTTGACGTGGCAGGAACGATACGATGTACATTTTATACAGTTTTATTAATTGTTTTAAATGTATGTAAAATTGCGAATTTATAGATATCATGGTAATCCGTTTAAGTTACAAATAAGTTTAAGATAAAACTTAAGCCTTTCTCTTTTTAAGTGAAATTATTTTCATTTTAATGGGCACGAAATTTGCACTTCAAGTCACGAAAATGTCACGAAAAAGTCACGAAATTGGCTTTCACGAAAGTAGTAGACACCCTGTTAAAACTTAAAAAGTGTTTGTTTTGAAATGGTTTTTCTCTTTCTTTATCTCACTTTTTAATTGGTTGTTTCTAGTTTTAAATTGCATTTATCAGTAAAATTAGTATTGTAGTAAAATAAGCTAACAAAAGGTGAAAGGTATTGGTAATAAGTTTGGAGTGGCTGTGGCAATCATGATGGCAGTGGCTGTCAGTTTCCTGTGATTTGTGATGCTAATCTATTCCAATTCTTCAAGATGTACCGCGCTAAGATGACGCAGTTTCTGCGAGTCGGACTTTTTTTAAGATACATTTCTAGTAAAGTATTGCAAGATTACAATGACATGAATGTGCATGAGATGGGATGCTACACAGTTGAGAAAAAAGTCCGACTGCAGGAACTGCGTCATCTTAGCGCGGTCCGTTCATTTCTCTAGTGCTATTAGTAGAAGAATAGTTGCAGTTATTAGTGGGGTTTGATCTTTTGTAAAAAATATGAAATAAAATCTCGAAGTGAAAATAGATTTAAGGCGCTACAACAGGAAAATGACAGCATCATGACGACTTCCCCCACCGGTCGCTCTTGGAAACACTATAACAACGTTTCACGTTTTCTTACCTTGTTTTTGTCAAATACTCGTTTTACAGTTAAATGCAATTAAAATAAGCAACAACCGGTTAAAACGTTAGGTAAACAGTTACAAAAACCCGCTCAAAAGGGTAAAACTAACAATTGCGAATTTTCAGGCCTCTATTTCTCCGATTGACATAACCCCATCAAAAATTACATCAGAACCATTTTTTGTAGAGAATTTAGTAAGCTTTCTAATAGTTCCCTTCCACTTACCACGATTTCCTAACCGTTTTCGAGATATTTTAGAAAATATACGAAGTTCCCAAAACTTTTCATGCCTGTTAATGAAATATTTCATTTCGAAATACCACCTTAACTCCAAACAGAACCAAAATTTACCTATCATAGATAAGATGAATATCAAACGTCTGGAAGTAGTTTTAACTGAATTAATCGTTAGCATAGTAAATACCTCTACAAAGCAAAAAAAAAAAAAAAAAAAAAAAAAGGCAATATTATTTTTTAAAGGATATTAAAACCATATCCCTGCATCAGCTTAATACAGGGAATTAAATGCTCTTCGCTTTAGATGCGGAGCAGCATCATAAATAAATACAAATACAAAACCATATATATAGGGAGACCCAATGGGACCTAACGACCTCCATTTGAATTATGACATGGAAGAGTTCATGCTATGGGGTTGAAGTGGGCTTAACCACTGGCCACATTATCTCCCTCAGAGGACCACGTTGTCAGCTTAAACACCCCCAGAATAGCAGCTCCAATACACAGATAGATTATTATTATGTGGGTGGGGTCTCTCAGATTACTGTAGACTATTTTTACTGGGGGATAGTTCCAACCAGTAAAAAAAAATATTTTTTATTTTTAGGAATATTTTCATTATTTATTGATTATGGGCATTAAGAAATTTTCTTACGATTCGAGTAGAACTGCTTGCTGGGATAATATTAAGTGTTCCTGTGACAATTTCAGATATTTGGTGGGACTGACTGTAGTATTCGGTATCAAACCATTGGTCGAAATAATAACTGCAGTAACTCTAGCAGAATCTAATTTATAGTATTTTAACTCAATTGCCAAGTCTTGATATTTTCGCAGCTTTTCGGCATATGTTTTCCGGATATTCTCATCATTCTGAACTGATATATCAATTATATCAGCTGTCTTATTATGATTGTCGATGATGAGAATATCTGGTTCATTACATAATAAACCATATAAATCTTACACAATAAACCGGACTGTTCACCATATGGTAAATAGTTAGGTCGCAGTAGATTTTAATTCTATCCCGTTTTCTTACGGGCCGATACGGCATCAGGGCACCGCTCGCACCGCCTGCCGATGTCGAGGGCTGAATCAATTCCCTCCGGTGCAGCCCTCATTCCAGATTCGTCCGAGGCTTTTTGTTTTCTTTTCACCATTGTTAATGGGTTGTGCATTTTATACCTACTGCCAGGTATATCTCCCAGGGAAGGTGTGTACTGTAGGTGACCTTATGTCAGTGTAAGTGTTTAGTGTACTGTGTGTTTTATGTGTGCGGTGTACTGTACATCGGGGATGAGGGGGGGTTCGAAAAGCCCCAAGCAACTGCGCTTTCAGTCGATCCCTGCCTAGGGATAATAATAAGATTATTAGGACTTTCCGAAAGTATACAGTTATTGACTCGATCAAGTATTTTTCGAAAACTCTTCATTGACCCCATTAACTGGATACCGAAAATGAACCCATTTTAAATTTTTATTTATAAATGCAACATATGAGTGTTTCAGTTCATACGATAGCAGCCACAATTTCTTTTTTGCCACAAAACTGGGTACATAGCAGTCCTACAAAAAACGATTGGGCGAGTTTGTTAACCAGCAAAATTTGTCAATCTGTAAAGGGGCTTTATCTCAGGCACAAATTATTACCATGTTCCAAACCGTCGAAATGTTTGTTATATCGCAACAAAATTCGTCATACGTCGCGCTCGTTTCGTGACATAGATTTGTTCTAAAAATATATTAAATCAGATCATCAGGAATGAGAAAAAACTCTGGAACAAAATTATTCTTTTGCAATAACACCTGATATTGTTTTTACAGCATTGCTACGATATTTGTCAAATATCGTCGATACAAATGCAAAGTATCGAATGTGAAAAAAACGCATTTTGCATTTTCAATTTTTCTGAGTGCTGTTAGACTGATATACGTTGTGATAAACTCTCGAAAATTAAAGAAAAATAATTATCAATTACATAAAATCAAACTAAAGCATGTGCATTAAGTCTAATTAAAATATATCATAGGATAAAATATATATGAAGTTATCTAAATGGTACCAACCACTTTTCACATTCGATACTTAGCATTTGTAACGACGATATCATGCCCAACTAATGAAGAGCATATCGTCGATACAAAAGCAAACTAACGAATATAAAAAAATGCATCTTTCATTGTCCATCTTTAATAATTTCTGCTGGACTTATTTACGGCAAATTCTTCAATCTTACTTCACTCTATTAAAGGGAAAGTATTCCACTATCAAAAGGTCAAATCTGCCGAATATTTGACTGTCCAAAAAAAAGTTATGAATAAATACTTTTCCACTCTGAAAAGTGGTGATTTTCATATTCGTTAGTTTGCTTTTGTATCGACGATATGTTGTAAAAATAAAAGTCAAATCAAAATATTTCTATTAGATATTAGGGTATACTCTAGGGCAACTGATAATCGCGTCAGCTATTCATTATAAATTTATGTCTGATTTTAGCACTTTCCTCCGAAGGAAAGTAGCTATTGAGGTTGCACTCATGACGGAATTTTTGAATATATATATATATATATATATATATATATATATATATATATATAGTTATATATGTGTCCGTTAACACGATACCGGCCAGAGTTTTTGTTTCTTCCCCACGAAACCTGGTATGTAGTATTCCTCAATCAAACGATTGAACGAGTTCGTTAACCAACAAAATCGGTCCATCTGGAGAGGGGGTTTACTCCGGAGCCAAAGTAGTTATTTGCCAATACCAGCCATTATTTTTGTTATATTTCAACGAAACTCGGTATTCGTTCTGGTCAACTAAAGAGAAAAATGTGTTGTAAAAATAATCTAAATCGGTTCCTTAGGAGGGAAGGTTTACTCCGTACCCAAATTACTAATTTGCTCAAACCGGTCGTAATTTCTGCTGTATTGTAACGAAACGCGGTTTACGTCCTGGGTATCTAATAAGGAAGAAGTGCTGTAAAAATTAACTAAATCGGTCTGAATCGGAAAATGACCCCCGTTAAAATTTATATATATATATGTATATATATATATATATATATATATATATATGAGTATGTCTGTTCACACGATAGCGGCCAGAGTTTTTGTTTTTCGTCACGAAACTTGGTATATAGCATTCAATTAGCAAACGATTGAACGAGTTCCTTAACCACCAAAATCGGTCTACCGGAAGGGGGGGTTTACCCCGAACCCAAAACACTAATTTGACCATGCCAGCCGTAATATGTGTTATCTTTCAACGAAACTTGGTATTCGTAGTGGTAACCTAAAGAGAAAAGTGACATGTAATAATAAACTAAATCGGTTCATTAGAAGGGGGGGTTTTACTTCGGACGCACAATACCAATTCGCCACTACCAGCCGTGATTTTAGTTATATTTCGACGAAACTCGGTATTCGTAGTGGTAATCCACAGGTAAAAATGTGTTGTAAAAATAAACTAAATCGGTTCATTAGGAGGGGGGGGGGTTTACTCCGGACCCAAATTACTAATATGCTGTATACGTCGTGGGTAACTCATGGGAAAGAAGTGTTGTAAAAATGAGCTAAATCGGTCAATCGGAAAGGGGGGTTACCTTGTAATATATTTCAATAGAACTAGCTTGCCAGACGTAGGTTCGTAAGGTCGCCGCAAGGAGCGCTTTCTACCACTAGAGGGACTATATCCTGTTCCTGCGTCAGATCAAAAGACGAAAATATGAAGTTTTTTGTATTTATTAAGTAATGTAGTAGGTACCATGTGTAAACATAACTCTGGAAGCAAATTAATTACAAAATTAAAAAGTCCGACTCGCAGGAACTGCGTCATCTTAGCACGGTTCCAGTTCATTTTTTTTTTTTTTTTTTTTTTTTTTTTTTTTTTTTTTTTTTTTTTTTTTTACGGCTCATCTACATCTAGGTCATTAGCGCCGACATCCAGGGTTTAGCGAGGAATTTTACCAGCGAGCCGTGGGATGATAAAATTCCTGCCGGAGGTTGGGAATCGAACCCACCATCTCCCGCTTATGAATCCAAGGCGCTAGCCATTAGACCACGGGAGACCCCGGTTCCTGTTCATATCCCTATTCTCATTTGAAAAGCATAGAATAGAAACAGATAATATTTTCCTCGGCCTTTGTTCAAAGGGTTTTATGGCTATACCTGGGGTTGGGGTCGGGTCCGCAAGACCCTAGAAACCTCTTCTAGCGATACTTCATTTCATACGTTTCAATGAATTGGAAAATATCAAAAATTTTCACATATTCCTGTGTTCTTTTACTATAGTAATAATTCTACAGATAAAATCAATTAAAAAATTAAATAAAAAAACCAACAGCATAAAGGCAATTGGAAATATTCAAAAGACGGCATCGAATCTTTTTCTCTTGGCAAGCTATATTTCTAACAATGAATTGTTTTTCTTATTTTGCCTAATCAGTTTTATTGTAAAATACATTATCCAACTATAAGCAATTAAAAAATAACAAGGAATAAAAACAGACAAAAAGAACAGTTCGAATAAGCAAAATCCATTACTTTAATGTTTTAAGCACTTATTTCTCCGATTGACATCGCCTAATCAAAACTTTCATCAGAACCTTTTTTTGTAGAGCATTTAGTAAGCTTTCTAATGGTATTCTTTCGTTTACCAAGATTATCAACCTTTTTCGAGATATTAAGGAAAATATTCAAAGTTACCAAAACTTTTTATGTCTGTTAATAAAATATTTTATTCTAAGCCTTCCTTAACTCCAAACGTAACCAAAATTTCAACATATTAGTTTTAATGATAGTAAAACATGCAGAAAATGTTTCAACTGAATCCCATGATTCTAAGTACCCAAACCAAAAACGGTTATTCAAAACGTATTTTTCCAATTTTCTCAAAAACGGTTAAAGCTATCGCCTTGAAAATGGTTTCATTCGTTTTCCTAGCCAAAGAAGCCTATAAAACGAGTACTTACAAGCTTATGAACTCAAAAACGTAAGCGTTACGATTTTTTTTTGCGCGAATTTCGCCCCAAACGCCATCTTCCAGTGGGCGGATTTTGCTGGTTAACGAACTTGACCTTTCAAATCGGACGACAGATTTTTGTACCAATTTTCATCAAAATCGGACCATCAGGGAAGCCAGAAATCCGCGAACAGACAAATATATATATATATATACATACATACAAATTTTAACCACCGTTATTTTCGGTCTCTAGGGGTTCTGAAACGCGAAATTTTCTAGTCGGCACTTCCGGATTATTTCATTGTATCAACCTTATAAGCGGGGTTCCTCCCTATGGGGGAGGGAGGAACCGCGCTAATAATTGAACAGTTACTCATTACAAAATTAAAAGAGAACTATTCATGTTTTTATTCTATTTATGTGGTATATTTTAAGCAAATTGTTCTGGAATCCAGTCTAAACTACATAAATTCTGAGGAAAGTGCTTAGTTATGCAGCTTCTGCGTGACGGACTTTTTTGTATTTAAATTAAATTGCATGTTATCTATTGGCTTATTAAAAGCATGCCGTCCAGGCTGATGGAGTATAAACTAACTTGTTGAGTATATGCTTTGTTATGTGAGACGGACTTTAATATTTTTTTTTTGCTGCAAAATTTCTGCCGTTTTTTAATGACCCCAAAATTGTATAATTTTAAACCAAATGAATTTATTTTTTTTATCATGTCTGGTCATTAAATGAAGCAACATGGTTAATGATTTAGACTTGTCACATTGTAATTTGGATAAAAAGAGCATTATTAAATTTATATATATGTTTTTTAATTTAAAGGTCAGTGTTAGAGACCAAGTAGTATAAGTTATAGATTATTTATTACATCTTATTCAATTGTTGTATCGCAAATATCTTAGCGTCTAGGTATAGGGGAATAGCCTGGCAGCTGAGATACAAGCCCGGAGACGGTTATCAGACGATCTTAATCCTCTTCGGGATTCCCATTATCTCTCCGATAGGACGGCTGGTTTACCCTCGAGCCTAGAGAGTCCGCCGCCTCCCGGCGCAATATTCGAAAGAGGGCAGCACCTTACGGGCCCAGGACAGAAAAGGCCCCGATTTGCGAGCTGCCCGCCCTAAGGCAGTACAGCCTTGGCTCCCTTAGGATGAGTTCAGCCTTGAGTCCCTGAGGAGCAGCACGTGCTTGAGGCCATTGGGAGCACCTTACCGCATGCTGCATCCATTCTCTGGAGGTACACCTTCTTCGAAGCCCCGTCAAGCTCCAATTTTCAACCTGGCGTCAGCGGCTACAGGGAAGACGCAGCATCAACCAGATAAGCGAGACTATAACCTTTTTCTTTACCCTCAGCGGCCACTATTCGCCCGACCATCTACTATACATGCTTGTATTTTCATTATTTTCATCCGCACAGAAGTTAATATTTTTTTGTTTTATTTTCAAATCTAACATACTAACGAGTGCCTGCTCCACAAGGAGATATTTTTTTTTTTTTTATGCTTTCAAAATAAATAATTCAATTATTTTTTCTATCACTCTATATAGTTGATCATTTAGCCTCAATAATAGACACCTATATGTTCAGCACTATTTCCTCATCAACCTCTTCTATATATATATATACATTTCATCAGCAATTTGGTGCTGAGCATTAACAGTCAGTAATTTATCTATTTTTATTTTTTGTTTCAGGAATCATCAGCATCCATACACACTCCAACAGAAAAGTTAGTGTCCATTTTTTTAAATAATTAATGCATGCCTCAAACTAATTTAATATATAGCTTAACTTATTTTACTCTAAACAAACTTAATTACTCTAAAGAAATCCATGTTTGTTTAGTTATTTTCCCGTAGAATGTTCTCCAACAGAGCAGGCGAAACTGTGATTAACTGTGTAACTAATGAGTAATGATTAAATGAGTAATCGCGATGTGAGTAATGCATAATGATTGACCAATCGTATTTCTCCATGACTAATGAGTAACTACTTCTATATCAATGATTTGTGATTAATGATTAGTGAGTCTTTGATTAATGACTAATTATTAATTACTAAAATTACGCAGATTGATGATTAAAGACTAAAATTTATGATGGACTCCATTTTATGTTCAAGCCAAACTTTATTTATTCGAAAGTTGAAAAAACAGTTATTTATTTATTTAATAAGTTTTAAAAACTAAGATAAAACTCTTAACAATTATTAGGTTTGGTAGTTAAAAATATTGAAGTGTTTATAACATAAGTTCATGTTTCAGACATTTACTTAATGTTATCTATGGACATTTGAACCCCCTTAAAAGTGTCTACCTTATTTATTATTCATTGTGAAATTGTTTTAATTTTACATTAATGAAAGTTGGCTTGTGCATAAACTACTATTTATATATGTTTTTGAACCTTTACCCATGGGAGTACCTGGTGTTCCACGGTAGGCACTCGTATAACCAACACATATTTACCTTCTTATCTACCCAAGAGATGCACCATAGCAAAATTTCAAGGTGTATAAAACACTCCATGAAACGAGCCTGACTAACTCTAGGACTAATAGAATTGCCAGATAAAGAATACCATTGTAATAAATTAATTTCAATTATAAAAAAGTCCATCACGCAGGAGCTGCATAACTAAGCACTTTCCTCAGAATTGGGAAGTCTCGAATGCATTCCTGAATAATTTGCTTAAAATAACCTATATAGATTTTATTTATTTATTTAGGGCTTCAAAATATATCATTCAGCCCAGGTCCACCTTGGTTGTTTTCCAGTCTTCACCTGTAATCAATAAGATACGGAGAAATATATCATTCAGCCCAGGTCCACCTTGGTTGTTTTCCAGTCTTCACCTGTAATCAATAAGATACGGAGAAATATATCATTCAGCCCAGGTCCACCTTGGTTGTTTTCCAGTCTCCACCTGTAATCAATAAGATACGGAGAAATATATCATTCAGCCCAGGTCCACCTTGGTTGTTTTCCAGTCTTCACCTGTTATCAATAAGATACGGAGAAATATATCAATCAGCCCAGGTCCACCTTGGTTGTTTTCCAGTCTTCACCTGTAATCAATAAGATACGGAGAAATATATCATTCAGCCCAGGTCCACCTTGGTTGTTTTCCAGTCTTCACCTGTAATCAATAAGATACGGAGAAATATATCATTCAGCCCAGGTCCACCTTGGTTGTTTTCCAGTATTCACCTGTAATCAATAAGATACGGAGAAATATATCATTCAGCCCCGGTCCACCTTGGTTGTTTTCCAGTCTTCACCTGTAATCAATAAGATACGGAGAAATATATCATTCAGCCCAGGTCCACCTTGGTTGTTTTCCAGTCTTCACCTGTAATCAATAAGATACGGAGAAATATATCATTCAGCCCAGGTCCACCTTGGTTGTTTTCCAGTCTCCACCTGTAATCAATAAGATACGGAGAAATATATCATTCAGCCCCGGTCCACCTTGGTTGTTTTCCAGTCTTCACCTGTAATCAATAAGATACGGAGAAATATATCATTCAGCCCGGGTCCACCTTGGTTGTTTTCCAGTCTTCACCTGTAATCAATAAGATACGGAGAAATATATCATTCAGCCCAGGTCCACCTTGGTTGTTTTCCAGTCTCCACCTGTAATCAATAAGATACGGAGAAATATATCATTCAGCCCCGGTCCACCTTGGTTGTTTTCCAGTCTTCACCTGTAATCAATAAGATACGGAGAAATATATCATTCAGCCCAGGTCCACCTTGGTTGTTTTCCAGTCTTCACCTGTAATCAATAAGATACGGAGAAATCTATCATTCAGCCCGGGTCCACCTTGGTTGTTTTCCAGTCTCCACCTGTAATCAATAAGATACGGAGAAATATATCATTCAGCCCCGGTCCACCTTGGTTGTTTTCCAGTCTTCACCTGTAATCAATAAGATACGGAGAAATATATCATTCAGCCCAGGTCCACCTTGGTTGTTTTCCAGTCTTCACCTGTAATCAATAAGATACGGAGAAATCTATCATTCAGCCCAGGTCCACCTTGGTTGTTTTCCAGTCTTCACCTGTAATCAATAAGATACGGAGAAATATATCAATCAGCCCAGGTCCACCTTGGTTGTTTTCCAGTCTTCACCTGTAATCAATAAGATACGGAGAAATATATCAATCAGCCCAGGTCCACCTTGGTTGTTTTCCAGTCTTCACCTGTAATCAATAAGATACGGAGAAATATATCATTCAGCCCAGGTCCACCTTGGTTGTTTTCCAGTCTTCACCTGTAATCAATAAGATACGGAGAAATATATCATTCAGCCCAGGTCCACCTTGGTTGTTTTCCAGTATTCACCTGTAATCAATAAGATACGGAGAAATATATCAATCAGCCCAGGTCCACCTTGGTTGTTTTCCAGTCTTCACCTGTAATCACTAAGATACGGAGAAATATATCAATCAGCCCAGGTCCACCTTGGTTGTTTTCCAGTCTTCACCTGTAATCAATAAGATACGGAGAAATATATCATTCAGCCCAGGTCCACCTTGGTTGTTTTCCAATCTTCACCTGTAATCAATACGATACGGAGAAATATATCATTCAGCCCAGGTCCACCTTGGTTGTTTTCCAGTCTTCACCTGTAATCAATAAGATACGGAGAAATATATCATTCAGCCCCGGTCCACCTTGGTTGTTTTCCAGTCTTCACCTGTAATCAATAAGATACGGAGAAATATATCATTCAGCCCAGGTCCACCTTGGTTGTTTTCCAGTATTCACCTGTAATCAATAAGATACGAAGAAATATATCATTCAGCCCAGGTCCACCTTGGTTGTTTTCCAGTCTTCACCTGTAATCAATAAGATACGGAGAAATATATCATTCAGCCCAGGTCCACCTTGGTTGTTTTCCAGTCTTCACCTGTAATCTATAAGATACGGAGAAATATATCATTCAGCCCAGGTCCACCTTGGTTGTTTTCCAGTCTTCACCTGTAATCAATAAGATACGGAGAAATATATCATTCAGCCCCGGTCCACCTTGGTTGTTTTCCAGTCTTCACCGGTAATCAATAAGATACGGAGAAATATATCATTCAGCCCAGGTCCACCTTGGTTGTTTTCCAGTCTTCACCTGTAATCAATAAGATACGGAGAAATATATCATTCAGCCCCGGTCCACCTTGGTTGTTTTCCAGTCTTCACCGGTAATCAATAAGATACGGAGAAATATATCATTCAGCCCAGGTCCACCTTGGTTGTTTTCCAGTCTTCACCTGTAATCAATAAGATACGGAGAAATATATCATTCAGCCCCGGTCCACCTTGGTTGTTTTCCAGTCTTCACCTGTAATCAATAAGATACGGAGAAATATATCATTCAGCCCAGGTCCACCTTGGTTGTTTTCCAGTCTTCACCTGTAATCAATAAGATACGGAGAAATATATCATTCAGCCCAGGTCCACCTTGGTTGTTTTCCAGTCTTCACCTTTAATCAATAAGATACGGAGAAATATATCATTCAGCCCCGGTCCACCTTGGTTGTTTTCCAGTCTTCACCTGTAATCAATAAGATACGGAGAAATATATCATTCAGCCCGGGTCCACCTTGGTTGTTTTCCAGTCTTCACCTGTAATCAATAAGATACGGAGAAATATATCATTCAGCCCAGGTCCACCTTGGTTGTTTTCCAGTCTCCACCTGTAATCAATAAGATACGGAGAAATATATCATTCAGCCCCGGTCCACCTTGGTTGTTTTCCAGTCTTCACCTGTAATCAATAAGATACGGAGAAATATATCATTCAGCCCAGGTCCACCTTGGTTGTTTTCCAGTCTCCACCTGTAATCAATAAGATACGGAGAAATATATCATTCAGCCCCGGTCCACCTTGGTTGTTTTCCAGTCTTCACCTGTAATCAATAAGATACGGAGAAATATATCATTCAGCCCAGGTCCACCTTGGTTGTTTTCCAGTCTTCACCTGTAATCAATAAGATGCGGAGAAATATATCATTCAGCCTAGGTCCACCTTGGTTGTTTTCCAGTCTTCACCTGTAATCTATAAGATACGGAGAAATATATCATTCAGCCCAGGTCCACCTTGGTTGTTTTCCAGTCTTCACCTGTAATCAATAAGATACGGAGAAATATATCAATCAGCCCAGGTCCACCTTGGTTGTTTTCCAGTCTTCACCTGTAATCAATAAGATACGGAGAAATATATCATTCAGCCCAGGTCCACCTTGGTTGTTTTCCAGTCTTCACCTGTAATCAATAAGATACGGAGAAATATATCAATCAGCCCAGGTCCACCTTGGTTGTTTTCCAGTCTTCACCTGTAATCAATAAGATACGGAGAAATATATCAATCAGCCCAGGTCCACCTTGGTTGTTTTCCAGTCTTCACCTGTAATCAATAAGATACGGAGAAATATATCAATCAGCCCAGGTCCACCTTGGTTGTTTTCCAGTCTTCACCTGTAATCAATAAGATACGGAGAAATATATCATTCAGCCCAGGTCCACCTTGGTTGTTTTCCAGTCTTCACCTGTAATCAATAAGATACGGAGAAATATATCATTCAGCCCAGGTCCACCTTGGTTGTTTTCCAGTATTCACCTGTAATCAATAAGATACGGAGAAATATATCATTCAGCCCAGGTCCACCTTGGTTGTTTTCCAGTCTTCACCTGTAATCAATAAGATACGGAGAAATATATCATTCAGCCCGGGTCCACCTTGGTTGTTTTCCAGTATTCACCTGTAATCAATAAGATACGGAGAAATATATCATTCAGCCCAGGTCCACCTTAGTTGTTTTCCAGTCTTCACCTGTAATCAATAAGATACGGAGAAATATATCATTCAGCCCAGGTCCACCTTGGTTGTTTTCCAGTCTTCACCTGTAATCAATAAGATACGGAGAAATATATCATTCAGCCCCGGTCCACCTTGGTTGTTTTCCAGTCTTCACCTGTAATCAATAAGATACGGAGAAATATATCATTCAGCCCCGGTCCACCTTGGTTGTTTTCCAGTCTTCACCTGTAATCAATAAGATACGGAGAAATATATCATTCAGCCCGGGTCCACCTTGGTTGTTTTCCAGTATTCACCTGTAATCAATAAGATACGGAGAAATATATCATTCAGCCCAGGTCCACCTTAGTTGTTTTCCAGTCTTCACCTGTAATCAATAAGATACGGAGAAATATATCATTCAGCCCAGGTCCACCTTGGTTGTTTTCCAGTCTTCACCTGTAATCAATAAGATACGGAGAAATATATCATTCAGCCCCGGTCCACCTTGGTTGTTTTCCAGTCTTCACCTGTAATCAATAAGATACGGAGAAATAAACTGGAAACAAATATTTATTATTAAACTATCTACTAAAATATTAATTTAGGTACACATTGTCACCAGCAGCTCAACTAAACGATATGTTTGATTGTTATACTTGTAATTTTGGCTATTCCCTTGAACCGCATTATAACTCCTACGAGAATGAAAGACATTAATGACCAAATATATTTTTGTTTTCCGCTCTATAGAGAACACTAAAATAATAGGTGCTTATCATAGCAAATATAGAATTATCTATATAATTTTTTTTTCTTTTTTTTTGTATATTGCATATATCATATACAGTATATTTTTTTTCCTTAAATTATGTATGTTGCACATATATATATATATATATATATATATATATTTTTTTTTTTTTTTTTTTTTTTTTTTTTTTTTTTTTAAGTGTGGCATTTGCCAGCTGCATATTAAGCAAACATGGGACCACTTCTAAGGTAGCTTCTGTTGTTAGTACTTCTTGCTTCCGTCCAGTAAGACTGAAGGTTATTCTTCGGTAGAAGATATTCTACAGGCTGAAGGTACTTCTTGAATTCCAGGAGTAGGAGCTTGAACCAGTTTGAATTGGTCAGCAATTCTACAGGCTGAAGGTTATTCTATGGTAGTAGAATTCTAGAGACTGGAGGTATTTCTCCGGTAGAAGGTCTTCTTTATGAGTCCCTTAAGATTAAGCATTGTCCCAATTCTGTCTTCACGCTCCGCGCAACTTAAACAAGTCGAGTACATGCAATGCCAAATATTTCACCCTTTTTTTTGTTTTTTTTTGTTTTATTGATTTAAAATAATAAAAGTCAAATTATTATGTATGATAACCACACATTTTTTCATTGTTCTCTACTATTATGTTACTTTATGTTAATAAAACAATTTTACTTTAAATTAATGTAATAACATTATTTTTTTTCAATATGAATATTAATTTTTCAACTTCTGTTTGATTATCTCCCAAAATTTCAGATAATGTATTTGGATAATTTATTGGTTTAATAATTTGTCTACATTCGGTGAGTAGGTGTTTGACGGTCAAGGGAGTACCACAAGTGCGGCATTCAGGAGGCTCTCCGTTACACATTAGATAACCGTGTGTAAGCCTTGTGTGCCCTATGCGTAGTCGGGTAATTATAATTTATAGATAAATAAAATAAAAACATATATAACACCTGTTTCAATTCAATTCAAACATAGTACAAAGCCAATCTCCCCTTCCGATAGACCGATTTAGTTCATTTTTACAACACTTCTTCCTTATTAGTTACCCAGGACGTATACCGCGTTTCGTTACAATCCAGCAGAAATTACGACCGGTATGAGCAAATTAGTAATTTGGTTCCGGAGTAAACCTCCCCTCCTAATGAACCGATTTAGTTTATTTTTACAACAAATTTTTCTCTTTAGTTGACCAGAACGAATACCGAGTTTCGTTGAAATATAACAAAAATAATGGCTGGTATTGGCAAATAACTACTTTGGCTCCGGAGTAAACCCCCTCTCCAGATGGACCGATTTTGTTGGTTAACGAACTCGTTCAATCGTTTACAACATACCAGGTTTCGTGGGAAAGAAACAAAAACTCTGGCCGGTATCGTGTTAACGGACACATATATAACTATATATATATATATATATATATATATATATATATATATATAAATATATATATATATACTTTAACTGGGGTCATTTTCGGTGTCTACTAAGTAGGATCGATAAAGATTCGAAGAGATTTAAAAAAAATTCCGTCATGAGTGCAACCTCAATAGCTACTTTCCTTCAGAGGAAAGTGCTAAAATACATTACCTGTTGTTAATTTTAGTATAAAATTATAATTTTACGAATCAGTATGCTTTAGATTAATTTATAATTAATAATATACATGAAATGTGCGTTACCAGCTCTTGAACTATATCAATAAATACAGACTTCCTTCGTAGCATATCTTAAATTTTTGTTATCATATTACAGATATATAAACGTTCATCTTCTTCTAAATAACTGGGCCTACATTTTGTTTGCTAGCGTACTTCTTGTTAGCTCTCATTGATTTTCTAACAAGTATTTGTTCCATTCTGCCTCCGCGAATTCTCTCCAGCCCTGATAGTATCTCTCCTTTTCTTTTATATTTTATTTTTCTTTGGCAAATGTAGAATTCCGTAGAACACAATTTTTCGTTTCAAGTAATCCGACAAAAGGGAAGAGTATGAGAATGAACACTCCTTCGTTGAGAAAGTAACTTGGAAAGAATCTACATGAGAGGAGAAAGCTTCTTATTTTTTATCTGTTCTTTTTTTTCTTTTTTTTTAAAAAATAAAAAAAAGAACATGAGACGGTAAGTATTCAGGCGTGGGCACTCAGTGTCTAAGGTCGCGCGTTCGATTCCCACTAGGGGTGGTGTCTTTTATTTGGACGAAAGTTAGCCCACCGTATGTATATATATATATATATATATATATATATATATATATATATGTACAGGGTGCCCAGTCTTAAACCGACAGAGTTAGTATATCGATGGGGAATCGAAAAACTAAGACAAAAAGTCCTTTGGCGGTTTTCTCGTTTTCGCTCTCTTTTCGAGAAAAACGCAAAAAACGTGTTTTTTTAATTTTTTTACAAATCCCGATTTATCGCTTAAACGAAGCATTGTATGAAAAAACACCTCAATACACAGGTTTTAGCTTATTAAATTATCTTTAAGATCAGATCAAGTTGAGCGTCTTAGCTTGAATATTTCACGAGGTAATCGTGTTTGAATAACACATCGGATGGACATTTGGTTCCATGCAGAGTTAGACATTTTTTCATCCGACGAACCGTCTACAAAAACAAGAAAAAAGAATCTCGGTTCTCTTTTTTATTTCATTTCATTTTTATTTTTTAATTCTTTCATTTCTTTATTTTTTCAATTTAAAATATCAGGTAGATATAAATATTATATATCGTATCGGAGGCGTTCAATTTAGATTGGATACTAATTTGTACAGAAATTAAAATTTTTTTTAGACAATTCTTCCGTTAAGGAAAAAGTGAGAATTTTTATATAAAAAAAAGAAAAAAAAGTGATCCGAGATTGTTTTTTTCCAGTTTTTGCGTTCTACGCGCAGACAGTTCATCAGATCAAAAAATGTCTGAGTTGTTTTTTCGTACAACGCTTCGTTTAAGCGATAAATCGGAATTTGTCCAAAGAACGCAGTTTTTTGCGTTTTTCTCGAAAACGAAGCGAACACGAGAAAAAAAGCGCCCAAGGACTTTTCGTGTTAGTTTTTTCCTTACCTCTGTCGGTTTATTACTGTGACACCCTGTATATATATCTTCAAAACCCCAGGCTCCGATAGACGGATCCTGTTTGTAGTGAATTTGACCTTTTAAACCACACAAAGCATTTGTTTTACAGAATATGAAAATCCGTTTTGAGTCAGCTAGAAAGCGAAAGATAAACACACACACACACACACACATATATATATATATATATATATATATATATATATCCATCCAAAATTGTGTATGTGAACTGGAAATTTTCTAGTAGGCTTCCAGATTGTGCTATGCGTTCAACCACAGAAGGGTTTCGTTCCTATCGAGGAAAAACGCAAAAATCAGCCGGAGAATAGAGATACGGACTAGAATTTTTCTTACATTGTTTCAAAGTTTGGCAATATTTTCTACCTAAACATAAACGCATTGGAGCCTTCTGTAACTTCTGTAAGGGCTGGCGAATATATATGAATGAGAGATCCGATCTGAATTTCTTGTAAAAGAATTATTGATGTGTAATGGTGAGAATAACTGCACCTGTAATAGCGGTAGGCGAAACATTAAATGTTACTCAAGTATTGTAGTACCTAGTACAAATACGCTTGAAATCACACACTTTCACAAAATTGGTGCTTCAGGCGAGGCTGTTCTTATGAAAGAATTTAAGTAAAATCTTTTCAACTCTTCATTGATGCTACCTTATGAAAATTATCTACGTGAAACGAAATGTGTTTTTTAGCGCGGTTCCTCCCTCCCTTCATAGGGAGGAACCCCGCTTATAAGGTTGATCTCATGAAACAATCCGGAAGTGCCGACTAGAAAATTTCGCGTTTTAGAACTCCTGGAGACCGAAAATAACGGTGGTTAAAATTTATGTATATATATATATATATATATATATATATATATATATATATATATATATATAAATGTATATATATATATATATATATATATATATATAAATGTACATATATATATATATATATATATATATATATATATAAATATATATATATATATATATATATATATATATATACATATATTTCTCTGTTCGCGGATTTCTGGCGTCCCTAATGGTCCGATTTTGATGAAATTTGGTACAAACATCCGTCGTCCAATTTGAAAGGTAAAGTTCGTTAACCAGCAAAATCCGCCTACTGGAAGATGGCGTTTGGGGTGAAATTCGCGCAAAAAAAATCGTAACGCTTACGTTTTTGAGTTCATATGCTTGTAAGTAATCGTTTTATAGGTTTCTTAACGTAGTAAAACGAATGAAACCATTTTTAAAGCGATATCTGTAACCGTTTTCGAGAAACATAGGAACACCTACTTTTCCAAACTAATTTTCAGTTTGGGTATTCAGAAACGATTAATTCTGTTTAAAATTGTTCCAGACGTTTGAAATTCATCTCATCTATGATAGGGGAAAAACCCTTTTATAGGTTTTATAGGCTTCTTGGGCTAGTAAAACCCTTTTATAGGTTTTATAGGCTTCTTGGGCTAGTAAAACCCTTTTATAGGTTTTATAGGCTTCTTGGGCTAGTAAAACCCTTTTATAGGTTTTATAGGCTTCTTGGGCTAGTAAAACCCTTTTATAGGTTTTATAGGCTTCTTGGGCTAGTAAAACCCTTTTATAGGTTTTATAGGCTTCTTGGGCTAGTAAAATCCTTTTATAGGTTTTATAGGCTTCTTGGGCTAGGAAAACGAATGAAACCATTTTTAAGGCGATAGCTTTAACCGTTTCTGAGAAAATCGGAAAAAAGTTGTTAAATCAAGTTTTTGTTTTGGTTACTTAGAATCATGGGATTCAGTTGAAACATTTTTTGCATGTTTGAATTTCATCAAAACTAACATGTTACGTTTGGAGTTAAGGAAGGGTTAGAATAAAATATTTTATGAAAAGACATGAACTTCGTATAATTTCATTAATATCTCGAATCAGGTTGGGAAATCGTGATAAGTGGATAGAAATTATTTGAAAGCTTTATAAATTTTCTACAAAAAAGATTCTGAAACAATTTTTGATTGGTGATGTCAATCGGAGAAATAAGTGCTTAAACTTTGAAGTAATTGATTTCGTTTATTCGAACGGTTCTTTTTGTCTGTTTTTATTCCTTGTTATTTTATAATTGCTTATAGTTGGATAATTTATTTGACAATAAAACAGATTAGGTAAAATTAGAATAACAATTCATTGTTAGAAATATAGCTTGCCAAGAGAAAGAGATTCGATGACGTCTTTTGAATATTTTCAATTGCCTTCATGCTGTTGGTTTTTTTATTTTATTTTTTAATTGATTTTATTTGTTGAATTATTACTATATTAAAAGAACACAGGATTATGTGAAAAATTTTGCTATTTTCCGTATGAAATGAAGTATCGGTAGAAGAGGATTCTAGGGTCTGGAGGACCCGAACAGGTAAATCTATAAAACCCTTTGAACAAAGGCCGAGGAAAATATTATCTGTTACTATTCTAAGCTTTTCGAATGTCAATAGGGATATGAACAGGGACCGCGCTAAGATGATGCAGCTCCTGCGAGCCGGACTTTTTTATAGCAACGAAACTCGGCATAAGGCATGCACATCAAATGCGGAGGATGTAATTTAAATTCAATAAATTGCTCCTTTAGGTATAGGGGTTTGCATTGGAACGAAATTACTAATTTATTCTTGGCGACCGTAATTTTTTACTGCGGAATTTGGTAAACATCAAACTAATGAGGAACATAGTATCGACAAACAAAATACCGGGATAACTGTCACCGACGTAAATAAGTAATGTGACCACCACAGTGCGACGGGTCTCCACCAAAAGGTATGAATGTTTACTGGCGGACCTAACCTCTTAGACTATGTATCTAATACGGAACGTGTATAAGGTGGAATAAGAAATTAATAATTGAGTCAGCTATTTAATAAGCAGGCCATTCACGTTCCGATTTGCAGTCCGACTCGTGGTCCAACTTCCGAAGCTGGATCTGATATCAGATCGTAAATGGGCTTGTTGGATTGTCGGAAGTCTAGTTGGATCGCATGTTGGATAGTAAGTCGGAGCATGAGTGGAGGTGACTATCCAACGAATAGTCCTACTAAGTCGTTCAGCAATTCGGAACGCGAATGGCCTGCTTAAGAAATATAAAATATCAAAACGATTTATTGTTATCTTTATTCAATTATACGCATTTTTAACGTCTACTTATACATAACACAAATTTTCAAGACGGCTTATCTACAGGTAATCCCCCTTTTATAATCAGGATTAGACCAATGCCCTTTTTTTTTCTTTGGAAGAAACCCACTATCCCTTGAGGAAATTGAAGGTAAGACCTTAGGCATGCAGTGATCATGCCTTAATTCTCAAACAGAACCCACCTAGCTGAGAAATGTGCTTAGTTATGTTGCTCGTACGTGACTTACTTTTTTCTTCTTGAGATAGTAAGTCAGACTGTTCAAACATATTTGTTAGTTGAGCCCCATTACTATTATTAATTTGAGTGGAGTTATTCCATATATAGCTTAGAGCATTCAGGTCTCCTGATAACAGGAGAGGCGTTGGTATTTGTGTAAGTCTTGCATTGCGTGTACGTCTATTGGTTCTCTTGGTGGAAGATAAACCGAGCAGACAGTAAGACGGTAAGGGACGTGTACTGTTACAGCTACAGCTTGGATAGAAGTCCTCAGTGGAATTGCTTCACTGTGGATACTATCTGCTACCAATAATGTAACTCCTCCACATGTTCTACCCCCCCCCCAGGTGTAATCTCTCCTATAGAGGGAGTAACCATGAATGCTAACGTTCTTACTGTATTATAGGTGGGTCTCCTGAAGCATAATGATTTGTACAGCAGTGCGCTCCAAAATGCACCTTAGATCAACAATTTGTCTGAGGATACCGTTAATGTTCGACTGCAGTATGAAGATGTTTTGTTGAATGAATGTTCAGTTATTGCCTTCTTGAAATAACTGACTGTTTTAATGAGAATACTAACAATAATTTTACAATTTCACTGTACCACCAATTAAGTGATATTTCCAGGCGGCCAGTAACTTGTCCTTATAGAAACATATTTTGTGGCATACTTTGTAAGATATTGTCCCCGAGCAGAAATCCTTTGTATTTCCGATGCCTTTGGAAGTGGGGTTGATTTGTCATTAAGGGCGATGAGGTAGAGTAAAGGGCTTTGTCTATTCTACAAATGAGGCTTTAATTTGTCGAAGTGCTCCACTCGGCTGGAAGAAGTTGTCTCTTTCCAATCCAGGCATAAAGGAAAGGAGAGCTTTTTTTTTCTTGTTATTTATTCACTATGATACTCAATGTATTTTTTTTAATTTTGTGAGTGAATTCTGAATAAGTAACAAAAAAATAGATTTTCCACTTACAAAATTACAAAATAAATTGAATAGTGAATAAACAAAAAGAGAAAAAAAAAATCCTTTCTGTTACTAAGTATTTCTGTGTAGATCCTAAATTGAAGACTAAGATGTAGGAACTTGGTAACAGCTTTATTCAGTCCTCATGTACTTTTAGTCTGATATAGGGGGAAATCACTTTTAGCACTTTCCTCCGAAGGAAAGTAACTATTGAGATTGCACTCATGATGGATTAACACGATAGCCGGAAGGTTATTTGATTTTTCGTCACGAAATTTCGTATAGCGTTCACTTGGCAAACAATTGAACGAGCTCGTTAACCACCAAATTCGGTCCACAGGGAGAGGGGGTTTACCCCGGTCTCGCAACACTAATTGACCATGCCAGCCGTCGTTTTTGTTATACTTCAACGAAAATCGGTATTTGTTGTGGTCATCTAAAGAGAAATATACGTTGTAAAAATAAACTTAATCCGTTCATGAGGAGGGGGGAGGGGTTACTCCGGAGATAAATTACTAATTTGCTCATACCGGTCGTAATTTCTGTTGTATTGTAACGAAACTCAGACTACGTCTTGGTTAAATAATTATAAATTGTCAAATCGGTCTATCGCAAGGGGGATTTACTTTATACTATGTTTGAATAGAACTTTCCAGTGAAACGTAAGTTGGCAAAGCTACCGCTAGGGGTGCTGAAGCCTGTTCCTGCCTCAGACGAAAATGAAAAGTATTCATGTAATTATTAAGTAGTTTAGTACCAATATACAGAAAACTCTGCAAGGAAATTATTTAAAAAATTAATAATTAAAATAATTTGATTGAGCTGCTCATTAAAAACGTAAAAGAGTATTTAGGAATGCAGTCTACACTACCCAAATTCTGAGGAATGTGCTTAGATATGCCGCCCCTGCGTGACGGACTTTTTTGAATGCATAGTTAATATCTGGAATTCAATTAACGTTTATATAATTTCTATATTAACATTTTTTAAATTCCTGAAGTTAACTGTGCATTAAAAAAAAAAAAGAAGATATTTCCTCCTAAATTAGATTAAAACTACATTAACCTAAACAAGCACATGGTCTAGTAAAAAAACAAGATCTGAAGATTATGATATAATAAATAGTAGATAATGCACATTTATGCAGGTCAGCTGTTGAAACATTTGTGTATTCTGAATTTTATGTTTATTATTTGAAATTTAATATCCTAACCAGTATGATCTTATTACAGATCCAATTACAGATTTAAAATGGCTTATAGCCGAAACTTTTCTGTAACAAATTTTACATAACTTAGTGTGTCGCATGCCACACTCTATGTAACTTGAAAATGAAATGTATCTGAGGACTGAATAAAGCTGTTACAAATTTCCTACTAAGTATTACGTTAATAATATTTAACGTTTAATATTCATTACCCTGTAATGTGGGATATACATTGACAATATATTGGCAGGTGTCTCTGTGTTCCAATGGCTAACTTTAAATTGTCACGTCGGAGATGCAAAATCGGAGCCTAACTGGAGCTATTTTCGTTCCGATACTGTCAGTTTTAGTACGGTTCCCCCCTCACTCCATGGGGACGAAACCCGCTTATGAGGTTGACCTTATGACGCAATCCGGAAGTGCCGACTACAAAATTTCTCGTTTCAGACCCCATGAATCACGAAAATATATGTTATGGTTTAAAATTATATATATATATATATATATATATATATATATATATATATATATATATATATAAAGTGGAACATGGATAATTCGAAATCGTGGTTAATTCGAATATTTCTCTCGGTCCCTAGAATTTAGGGCATAAACAATGTAAAAAAATCGTGGTTAATTCGAATAAAATTTTGGATAATTCGAATTTTTTAAGAGCCTTTACCTCCAATGGGAAGTGGTCGATCTTAAATCTTGTAAAAATATTCTCCCCTCGGGTAAGAAGGATAGTAAGATACGGATGTAGGGGTTCCTGGAGAAGAAGCGCGGCGGTCTCATAGACTAGTTCTTGGACTCTTGGAGTTCTGCAAAGTGGTGGGTCGCGCTTCCTCCCTTCCAGGGATGTTTATAGATAGATCCTGATCGGTTATGTCAGCTAGTCTATTGTATTGTTTGTGCCTCGAAGTTCTGGTGAACAGTGGAGTTGTTAATTTAGGATGTCGAAGCCTAGAAGTTGTAAAACTTTAACGTTGTCAGAGAAAATAGCTGCGATTAAAGAAGTTGAAAAGGGAATAAAGGAAAAATCTAAAAATGCCAAGGAATTCCTCCTAACACTTTATCAACTCACCTGAAAAATAAAGAAAAAGGTTCTTGCCCATGAAAATGACTTTTTTTCAAAACAATAGACTTTTATTTTTACTTTTTTTGATAAATTATTTATTACATATGTATGTAATAATCAATTTATGAAAGGTTTGTTATTGTCTAAATAAAATGTATGTCTTTTTCTTTAATTAAAGAATGTGAAAATATAACTTTTGTATCGGTCCCTTGGGGTTCGAATTATCCAAGTTCTACTGTATATATATATATATATATATATATATATATATATATATATATATATATATATATATATTTGTCTGTTCGCTCTCTAGGTGCGAGACAAGTAGTCCGATTTTAATGAAATTTGGTGCAAAAATCCTTCGTCTAATTTGAAAGGTCATGTTCGTTAACCTGCAGAATCCGTCAACCGGAAATGGCTTTTGGAGCGAAATTCGCGCGAAAAAAATCGCAACGCTTACGTTTTCGAGTTCATATGCTTGCAGGTACTCGTTTTATAGGTTTCTTAACGTAGTAAAACGAATGAAACCACTTTTAAAGCGATATCTGTAACCGTTTTCCAAACTAATTTTCAGTTTGGGTATTCAGAAACGATTAATTCTGTTTAAAATTGTTCCAGACGTTTGAAATTCATCTCATCTATGATAGGGGAAAAACCCACCAATAATTCCTACTATTCCTTTACTAATAGCTATGAACGGACCCGCGCTATGATGACGCAGTTTCTGTGCGTCGGACTTTTTTGTTGTAACGCCTAAGATCCTGCTCCGGTTTGAGATTTTCACATGTGTTTACATTTTTTACGAAAGATTAAGGCTTAATATTAACTATTTATATTCTCAGCTTTCGAAATGAAACGATAGATAAGAATGGAAACATAATAAGATGACGCAGTTCCTGTAAGACGAAAGACGAAACTAAGTATTCTTATACCACTTCACAATATCCATCTAATAAATTAATTTTATGAGAAATGACGTCAATATCTACTTGAACTTTTTACTCCTGTCCCTAAAGCGGCCATTTTTTAAGATTTTTTTCATAGAATAGAAAGTTTAATAGACAAAGTAAAAACAAATTTATCAACTAGGAATTTTATTAAAACATCTCTGCGGGTTTCACCTCCGCTGATGGCTATCCACTGGTCTTTAACTGCTAAGACTTTATGAGCTGTTTATGAAGGCAAACTTAAAACCTTCTGCTCAACAATTTTGTAATTTATTTATTAAAAGTTTCGCAATTTTTAGCGATATACTCTATGACAATAAATGATGATTACATGATTACAAAATTAGTTACACAATAAATGATGATTACATAAATGATGATAACAATGATTACAGGGGTCTCCCGTGGTCTAATGGCTAGCGCCTTGGATTCATAAGCGGGAGATGGTGGGTTCGATTCCCAACCTCCGGCAGGAATTTTATCATCCCATGGCTCGCTGGTAAAATTCCTCGCTAAACCCTGGATGTCGGTGCTAATGACCTAGATGTAGATGAGCCGTAAAAAAAAAAAAAAAAAAAAAAAAAAAAAAAAAAAAAAAAAAAAAAATGATTACAATAAATGATGATTTAACAATAAATGGAGATATGATGGTTTGACAATAAATGATGATTACATGATTACCACACACATATATATACATATGCTTATATTATTGCACTATATCTATATTAATTGTTTATATTTACATTATACATTGTTATTATCTATAGACTTATAGCGTTCATTAATATATCCATATAATTATTTCATTCATTAATATTCTTATTATTACATTATTCCTTATTATTATATATATATACTTATATTACACATTATTATTATTACATTATTCCTTATTATTATATATATACTTATATTACACATTATTATTATTACATTATTCCTTATTATTATATATATACTTATATTACACATTATTATTATTACATTATTCCATATTATTATATATATATATATATATATATATATATATATATATATATATATATACTTATATTACACATTATTATTATTACATTGATTCTCCTCCATGGCCATGAAGCCTACTAAAATCGAATAAGCCCACTTGTTAAAATCGATATCTGGAAGAGTATATAAGTCAATTTAAGTGATAATTTTTTATCATCTAATAGTATTTTTTTTCTCTTATTTGTGCTTTGTCTAACAAAATAAAACTGAACTGTGTCACCTTAGGACGATTCCATAAAGTTCTATCCTTAGTGTGTTCTATCCTTGGAAAGCCTAGAATAAATATAGTTAATATTTTGTGGAAAATTAAAACACCTTCCCCAATAAAATCTTGAAGAAGCGTTAGATTTTAGACGTCACTAACTAACAGTAGCTGAAATTGATCATTGACAAACAACCTAAATTTGTTATCCATGTTACTTATCTTGTTTTGCTAGAAAATCAATATTACTTTAAAAAATAAAAAAAAAAAAAAATAACAACAAGCAACAAAAAAATTGAGAAAATCAAACTCAAAGAACCGTTCAAAGAAACGAAAATAACATTTATTTCTCCGAGATCGTCCTATGGAAAATTACTTCAGAACCTTTTTTATAGAAAATTTAATAGGCATTCGATAGGTTACCTTCCATTTATCACTATTTCCTAATCGTTTTTCAAATATTTAAGACAAAATATAAAATTTTTTTTTCTAATACTTTCTTAACTCCGAACGCAACGAAAATGAAAAAAAAAACTTTATGTCCAAAGAAGGAGCAGGTAACGCGCTAAAAATACGTAGTATAATTTTTTTTACGGCGCATCGACATCTGGGCCATTAGAGCCCACTTCCAAGGGGCAGCGAGGAATTTTCTCAAAGAGACGTGAGATGAGAAAATTCCTGCGTCCGCTGGGAATCGAACCCACCATCTCCTGCAAGAGAATCTAAGGATGTAGCTACTAGACCACGGGGAGTATAAATATTTCATTTCAGCTTTTTTTCTAACGTTGTTTCCACAGTGTATATTCGTTTCATTTCTTAGTATATGTTTCGCAGTAATCTTTGAAGTATTGTGTACACAAGAGGCAGATTTTCAACGTTAACTGCTGATTGGTCTATAAAATAGCTTAGCAATTGTGTTGAGTCGTTATGGCCATTGCCTTCCTAAAGAATTTAAGTATAAATTAATATTTGAGCTTAAATTACAACGGAAATAGTTCAATAGAGGAAAAACTTAGAAGGGATACATTTTAATTCTGTAAGTTCAAACATCGAAAAAAAAAGTCCACCACAATTTTCGTTAGTTGAGCAAATGAAGCTGAACCCCCTCCCTGTATGTAAGTTATTACATTGATTCCGAGTTCATAATTGAAAAGCTAATAATCCTATTAAAATAAGTACAGCTATTGAACTTTCGCCTAACAGTTTTAATCTGTTTGCTACGATATGAAGGACGTAAATTGTTATAGGCATTTCAATTCTGCACGCTTTAGGCGCAGTTGGTGGCAGTAATTGTATGTTTTAACTTCTAACAGTTATTTGCTTTTAGCACTTTCCTCCGAAGGAAAGTAGCTATTGAGGTTGGACTCATGACGGAATTTTTGAAAAATGTCTTCAAATCTTTATCGATCCTACCTAGTAGACACCGAAAATGACCCCCGTTAAAATTTATATATATATATATGCATATATATATATATATATATATATATATATATATATATATATATATATATATGTGTGTGTCTGTTAACACGATAGCGGCCAGAGTTTTTGTTTTTTCGTCACGAAACTTGGTATATAGCATTCAATTAGCAAACGATTGAACGAGTTCGTTAACCACCAAAGTCGGTCCACCGGAAGGGGGGGTTTACCCCGAACCCATAACACTAATTTGACTATGTCAGCCGTAATATTTGTTATATTTCAACGAAACTTGGTATTCGTTGTGTTAATATAGAGAGAAAATTGAGATATAAAAATGAACTAAATCGGTTCATTAGAAGGGGGGGTTTACTCCGGACCCACATTACCAATTCGCCACTACCAGCCGTGATTTTTGGTATATTTCGACACTTAAATACTTCGCGCTTAGTAACTTAAAAAAAAACTTTATTGGTATAGTAAAAGATGTACAGAGATGTATCACATGATAAGTAACGGGTAACAATTGCCAGGAGTGGGGAAAGGAGCTGGTTTATATAGGAGATGCTGAGTAAAGTGCTGAGCTGTCGTCTGGTGTCGTGGGAAAGTCGATGAGCTGCTATAACTGACGAAACTCGGTATTCGTAGTGGTAATCTACAGGTAAATATGTGTTGTAAAAATAAACTAAATCGGTTCATTAGGAGGGGGAGTTTACTCTGGACCCACAATACCAATTCGCCACTACCAGCCGTGATTTTTGGTATATTTCGACGAAACTCGGTATTCGTAGTGGTAATCTACAGGTAAATATGTGTTGTAAAAATAAACTGAATCGGTTTATTAGAAGGGGGGGTTTACTCCGGACCCAAATTCCTATTATACTCATACCGGTCGTAATTTCTGCTGTATTGTAACGAAACGCGGTATACGTCGTGGGTAACTCATGAGAAAGAAGTGTTGTAAAAATGAGCTGAATCGGTCAATCGGAAAGCGGGGGTTTAATTTGTAATATATTTCAATAGAAAAACCCGCCTGACGTAGGCTCACAAAGCCTCCGCAAGGAGCGCTTTCTACCACTAGAGTGACTGTATCCTGTTCCTGCGTTAGATCAAAATACGATAATATGAGGTTTTTTGTATTTATTACGTAGTGTAATAGGTACCATGTGTAAACATAACTCTGGAAGCAAATTAATAATTGATCAGTTACTCATTACAAATTTATAAGAGAACTATTCATGTTTTTATTTTATTTATGTAGGATATTTTAAGCAAATTGTTCTGGAAAGCAGTCTACACTACCCAAATTCTGAGGAAAGTGCTTAGTTATGCAGCTCCTGCGAAACGGACTTTTTATTCTATATTTGCTTTTCAGTAGTCTCTAATAGGGCGTTTCTTTCGCCAATATAACATTCTCATATATGTTTGGCGTCCAGTCTGAGCTTGTTTCTTCCACCGCAAAATAGAGAAAATCCCCCTATGATGTCTACTAGGGTGGGCCGAAAAAACTCATTTTTATATTTCGAAGTTGTCATAGTGCGGAAAAGTTGCGAATTATATTGAGAAATAAAAATGATCAAAATCGGTTGACATCTTCCGTTCGCACATAGGCTTTGAAATTTGACAAAATATGAGCATTAATGGACAGGTTCAACTAACACAACAGTAATTTATAAAGAACTACTTTTTTTTTTCTATTTTATAAACGTAACATTATTGTTAAAAACTATTCTATAACATAAATATTTAAGTTTTTCAAATAAGAGCAAGTGGAAATGTACCATGCCCGTTATAACTGTTATTGCCCATCATGTCTAACTATCTTTTTTGAGGTCCAGTTTTTCTTTAGCATTGGCTCTATTCGAAGACGTTAAAAACTATTATATTACGAAATCATCAAATTCAAAAATTTAAAAAATAGTCGCAAAAAGAAAGATTTTTCATATTTTGTCAAATTTGAAAGCCGAACGGAAGATGTCAACCGATTTTGATCATTTTTGTTTCCTTTTATTTCTCTATGTAATTCGCAACTTCTTCCTTCTCTACCTGAAGAAGTATCAGAAGGTTAAAGGACTTGTAAAACGTTTAAGATCCATAAGCCGTTGTCGAATTTTTAAGAAAAGTTTTTGGTGAAATATAATTCTGAGTTTGAGGTAAATGAAAAACGTCCTGTTCGTGTTGAGGTTTAGGATTTTAATATTAAGATGATTACCATTATGCAACAAAAACTGTTTTATTGTATTAATTTTGTCACAGCTCTGAGGATGGTGGCAGGAGCTGCCGAAAGCGCTCGCGTAGAAAAATAAACTTTTGTGAAGGAACAGGACGTTTTTCATTTACCTCAAGATCTTCCTTCTCTGCCAGCAACCTCAACGTTTTTGAATTCTGAGGTTCACAATATATATATATATATATATATATATATATATATATATATATATATATATATACATATACACACATATATATATATATATATATATATATATATATATATATATATATATATAGGTTCATGTAATGAAAACATCTCATTAGTTGTAAAATATTCCCCTCGCTGTAACTCGTCTGTCCCCGTCAAACAGTGCTCCTGAAACGGCATTTAGTTTCGGAGGAACCCAGTAGGTGTAGAAGCTCTCCTATTATTGCACCTACACATTGCATAGGCGGTGTTACATGTCCAGTCATTGATCGCATCATCATCAAAGCGTGGACAAAGGGGGGGGGGCTAAGCTTCATTAAGCCACAAGGACTTTCACTATCAATCAGATACCTCAGGGGTAAAACTTGGAACGAGATAAACGCCCAACCATAACATTTAATGGATTGGAAATCCATAAAAGTCAAAAAAGTGCACTCAATAGAACAGGAGCATTTTCGCAATTTATTTCAAAGTATTATTAGTACCTAAGTATATTGACTATATAAGGTAAAATACAACATTTCGCAAATAATTAATACTCCAGGATGAATTTATCTATTGTACTGTCTAGGAAAATAGATGAAAAAATTGGTAATAATAACCTTGAGTCTATATTACCTACTGTACTATATTCTCTACTGTGTATATTCTCCACTGTGTATACCCCCGAGTGTATATTCTCCAATGTATATTCTCACTGTGTAAATCCCTCGACTGCATATCCTCTACTGTGTATAACCTCCATTGTATTTTCTCCACTGTGTATATCCCTCGACTGTATATATCCTACTGTGTATATCCTCCCTATATATCCTCTACTGTGTATATCCCTCGACTTTATGTATTCTACTGTGTATATCATCCACTGTATATCCTCCACTGTATATATTCTACTGTGTTTAGCCTCTTCTATATATCCTCTATCGTGTATATGGTCTTCTGTATATCCTCTACTGTGTATATTGTCCTCTGTATACCCTCTACTGTGTATAACCTCCTCTATATATATGCTCCTATATATATCCTATACTGTGTATAACCTCCTCTATATATCCTCTACTGTGTGTATGCTCCTCTGTATATCCTCTACTGTGCACGCTCCTCTTTGTATCCTCTATCGTGGATAACCTCCACCCTATATCGTCTAATGTGGATGTCCTCTATTGTATATCCTCTATTGTGGAACTCCTCTGCAGTATATCTTCTACTGTAGATATTCTATATCCTATATCCTTTACTGTGGAAATCATCCATTGTATATCCTCTACTGTGTATATGCTCCTCTGTATATCCTCTACTGTGTATTACCTCCTCTATATATATTCTACTGTGAATATGCTCCTCTGTATATCCTATACTGTGTATATGCTCCTCTATATATCCTCTACTGTGTATATACTCCTCTGTATATCCTCTACTGTGTATATGCTCCTCTATATATCCTCTACTGTGCATGCTCCTTTGTATATCCTCTACTGTGGATATCCTCCACCCTATATCGTCTAATGTGGATATCCTCTATTGTGGAACTCCTCTACAGTATATCTTCTATTGTAGATATTCTATATCCTCTACAGTGGAAAACATCCGTTGTATATCCTCTACTGTGGATATCCTCTATTGCGTATCCTCTAATGTGGATATCCCGTACTGTATATCTTCTACTGTGGAACTCCTCTACTGTGTATTTCCTACTGTAGATATTCTCTATCCTATATCCTCTACTGTGTATATCCTCCACTGTATATCCTCTTCTCTGTACATCCTCTACTGTGAATATCCTCCACTGTATATCCCCTATATGGATATAGACAGATAGATCGATATATGGAGAAATAAATAGATAGAATAAATGAAAGATATGCCTCCTATCAAACTCGACGGTTTAAAATGCGACAGTAAAAAGTCATTAGATATTCTGCATTCCACAGAAGAAATAATTTAAACAGTCTGATATTGAATGTAATTGAGAAGTTAGTTTTTACACTGAGTATATTACCATTATACGGCTCCCTTATTAAATATTCAAAATGTTATTACAGAAGCCACGCGAAGTTTTCCACGCCATTTAGTCAATACGCATTTCAATAGACAATTACATTTACAATTAAACTTTACTTAAGTTAATAATTGGAAATTGCTCATTGTTATTTTGTGCTTTGTTCCCTTATAATTCTGCTCATATATTATACAGTAGTAACTGAGTATACAGTAGTAACAAATCAACAGGTCTCTCTGGAACCTCAACTCAACATTTTAAAATTAAAAAAAAAATAAATAAATAAAAATAAATAAAAAAAATCTGCCTTAACATTTTTTTTATTTGACTTAAAAAAAAAGTCCGACTCGCAGGAACTGCATCATCTTAGCGCGGTTCCGTTCTTATCTCTAGACTCATTTAAAATGATTAAAATAGAAGCTGTTATTATTTTGGGTCCACATTTCTAGAAAGCATGAAGATTAGATAGTTAGCCGTCGAGGTGATAAGTAAAGAAGGAATGGTTGGGATTCGGCTAAAGAAACCTCTTTTTTTTTTCTTTTTTTTAAATCTATATTTAGGACGTTTCAGCTACTCATTGGTAGCCTTCGTCAGCAATGAAAGTGCCGGGAGGCAGAGGAGGACCAAAGTCGACAGTTCCATCTTTACTTTCAAGAAAGGTCTTATTTACGATCTTACCTGGATGGGTCCTCGCGCTAAAATGTATATATATGTTTGTTTTGTTTTTTATAAATAAAAAAAAATATTTCTTGCAAATTATCTTTTATATATTTTTTCTCTATTGTTTATTTATTTTGTGGTTCATATAGTGAAAGGAATATATTCAACTTTCATCGGGCATACCTATACTAAAGATTAAATGACCCTGCTATGTATTTTCAATTAATAAATAAATTGGACATAACTTATTTAAGTATTTATTTTTGTAATTACAAAATATATAATAAAATGTCCGATTCCCAGGAAAGTCATCTTTGCGCTTTTCTGACATTTGAAAAACGTACATTCGAAATAGAAAAATGTAATGAATTCTTTACTATTTTGTGAAAAATGTTGATACCCAAGTATTGGAAAATAATTACTTTGTAACTGGAGTAACCCCCCTCCCCTCTCCAGAAGGACCGATTTTGCTGGCTAACGAACTCGTTTATTCGTTCGCTGGGTTAATAATCTAAAACATGTTTCGTGGTGAAAAAAAAAAACAAAAAACTCTGGCGTGTATCGAGTTAACACACGGACAAACAAGCACACATATAAATTTAACGGGGGTATTTTTCGGTGTCTACAATGTCTCCCCCCCCCGAAATTTTCCTAGTCCCCCCCATAAATTATTTTCTATATACGCCCTTGCCAGACGAACATCCCTATTCTCAGATTTTACCCGAAAGGAGCTAGCAGCGTGACTAGCGAATAACGAAGGATAAGGACGAAGAAGAGAGGGTATAATTTTCAAAAGAAATGAAGTTATTGAGGTTGCACTCATCAAAAATCATGACGTGTGAAGAGTCCGAGCATTCTTCTTAGGCTTTGATATTCGGAGGTAGTATTTTGCCACTCCATTGGCAAACTAACAACGAGATTCGGCTTTCTCCTCTCTTTATTTGGTAATCTCTTTTCGCCCCCAGGCATTCATTCCCTTTTTGGCAAAGCATTTTTGATATTCCACAAAAGAGCTCAGGGTCTTCTGGCTGTTTCTCTGGGTCTTTCTTTGCTAAAACCTTTCATGTCCTGTAATGCACACATGTCCCGGTACCCACATAAGTGTAACCATATTGAACATTCATGAATGCAAATTAGCCTGGGCAATATTATACTTAGCTACAATGGAATACATTTAACCATCTATATATAATTCAGTTGCACTACCTACATATGGCGGTGCAGGTTCAGCGCAATTTCCGTCGAGTGTAGGAGGCATTAAATAATAACCAATATGTACATCGAACTAACTGTGGTATGTAGGCAGTAACTAATTAAATCCAATTAAAACTCTAAATGTTCGACAACTGATTACGATTTAAATTTCCATCAAATCTCACATTTGGTCGATCAACTCATTTAAATTTGGAAATGATATTTCAAAGAAGATACGCTCTGAATCTCAACGCCGCACAGTGGTCAAAACCCGCCCAAAACTCCATAACATTTGATATTGTTGATTTAGAAACATGAAATTACAATATTTCAACTAGGACACGATTTTTCACTCGGATCACTTCAGACATTTCTTGCAGTCAACACTGACTTGAATACTGAAAAAAAATCGATCTTCGATTTGATTCCAATGTTTACATACAGATAACGCGCGTCTGTCTTGCCGAGTTCGTTCGCCTCTGGCACCGAAGTAGGCAGACTTATGCAGCTAATTTCAGTCTGGGGTCTTTCTATACATGCCCACGGAATATTTTAGCCCGAATTTAGAGAGGCGCAAAAGCTATATGACGAAACGAAATTTGATACGTGTAATTTTTTTTACTTTTTCAGTATCCCCGTGTATGAAGGCGATTCGAAAAATAAAAAAATATTTTTTTTTGCCATTCGAAAATCCCCCTAAAACAAGAAAAACATGCGTCAACCTTATCGGTCTAAAAAAGTAATGTTAAAGGTACGATTTTGGTACAAGAGGATTTGGGAAATTTTCTAGTACTTATGATTAACCACCGTCCTGCAATCAACGGTGGGGGCCTAAAACTCAAGAAATGGCACTCTCATGAGTAAGTGTTGCAATATTGGCAGATAGGTGTGCCTTGTTTCGTCATAAGGTGTGAGTGAGTAAGTCGCAACGACAATTTTAAACAGATAAAACCGTTTATTTGTTAAACAGATAATAAAACTTATTTATTAGTCGTTATGCTATTATTTTCCATTGCATCATGAAACATGATCGAAAGTTTAGGATTAACCTTTCGAACGCTACAGATTGTGCTATAATTATGAATTTACATGGTGTACTAATATTTATGTGTGTATATATATATATATCCATACGTATATTCTTCAAGTCAAAAAATAAATAAATAAATAAAAAATAAATAAATAAATATAAAAGAAGAGTACCGATTTAAAAAAATAAAAAATAAAATAAAGCAAAATAGAAAAGGCAAATCGATAAAAAAATCCAAAAAGAAAAAAAAAAAAAAAAAAAAAAAAAAAAAAAAAAAAAAAAAAAAAAAAAACAACTCAGGAGCATGAGGTGAATAATTCGTGTTGCTGTTTGCACGGTAGGGTGATGACGAACATGGGGTTCTTTCACCCAAAATACCACAAACAAACCAATTAAGCGTTTTTTCATACGAAACAAAATCGTTTCCAATTCCAATTCAATGAATAAAGGTTAAATTTGGTTTGAAAAATTTAAAATGGAAAAGGTTTCGGATAAAGTTGAATTTGACACAGTGATCATCTAGATATATATAATTATAATCTATAAAAAAAATTGAAAACTTTAAAAAATCTAATTCTCTAATAACTATAAAAAAAAAAGTGTTTATTTCAAATTCCAGCCGTTCCAGCCGAGTCATTTTTTGAAGTGACCTGAAAATTTATATTGTCGTTACAATTCTAATAATTTACTTGCAGTGGTATACTGTTATAATAATACTATAAAGCCAAATGAAATCCAATATTGAGAGCTAAGAAGCCTGCTCTTAATTCAATAGGAAAAAGAAACTTTCCATGGAGGTAAAGATCGTTTTCTTTTTTTCCTTTTATAAATTTCCTGATGAATAATAAACTTTGAAGGTCATTTAAAGCTTAATAAACATAAATTTGATTAGAGAAATACTGGCGAGTAGAAGAACTTTATAGAATAAAATCTAATTCGCCAATAACTAGAAAATTTCTCAGAATACGTTTAACCTTTTCAGGCATAAATTTATTAATATTTCATAACTGCTCATTATACATTTCCTTTTATAAGTTATTTAATAACTCAAGAGAATTTTAAGACTTAGATAAACAGAAATATTGAGATAGAATTTAAGGAAAAGATGCATCTTTTTAGAAATGCCAAGTTTCATAACTTAAAGCAAGACAAATTGAATGAAAAATAAATAATACGCTCATCAATTATTTACTAGGTAATCAATTTGTTAAAGAGCTTGCTTACCTTTTCCTGCAATCTGAATACATAGTTCTATGATTTTCAAAACTCGGTTGCGCAAAATATATTTTATGAGTAAAGTTTATACTGATTGTACTGGCCATACTATAAATAGCATACCTGCAAGTATATAAGGCCTCTCGTCCACCGGAACCGAAAAGCTGCGAAATGAATTCGTCCGAATTCGGACGAAAACGCACGAACAATCCAAACACGAGGCTCCATCATGGACCGCGCCCATTGGGCCCGTATCGTTCGTCCGAACACTGAGGCAATGGACGAGAGGCATTCGAACGCCGTTCGTCCGAATTCGTTGCTTCGCAGTTCGCAGCTTTTCGAACGAGAGGCCTAACCGTAAATGCGATTTTTTTTGCGCGCGACATTCGCGCCAAAAAACATGTTCGGCTCATTATCTAAGTTGATCTTTCAAATTATTCCATATATATATATATATATATATATATATATATATATATATATATATATATATTAAAAGATTTTTTTTTTGTGGTCTAGTAGATTCTTATGCAGGAGATTGAGGGTTCGAGTCCCACCGGCATCAGAGCTTTTTTTTTCATTTTAGGGCCCGTTGGGGAAATTCCCAGCTGCACCAGGGATGTCTGTGTGCTTACGGCACAGATGTTGGAGTGACGTAAAACAAAATTAATGAAAAAAAAGAAGATATATATATATATATGCTTGGGTGGAACGGCATTTTTCTCCAGCGGTGGTACTCGTCCTCACTTCTTCATGGAATATTTCGATGGGTTCGCCATCTTCGTCAGCCAGTTCATTGTTGTTTCTTCCTCGGTGGTTGCAAAGGGAATGACATTTTTCTCGATCTGGGCGCCTTTTCTCCTCTCTAGCCCCAGGATCGGTGGACCAATGGTGTTGTAGCTTCCTGGTGTAGTTGGGATACTGTCCGTTAGTAGCGCTGATGGTATTGCGTCTTTTTTTTCCTTCTACTTTCCTCGCCGTATGTTTGATGTTTTTTACTGGGGCTAGAGAGGAGAAAAATGTCATTCCCTTGGCTACCACCGAGGAAGAAACAACAATGACCTGGCTGACGAAGTTGGAGATGAACCCATCGAAATATTCCAGGATGAAGTGAGGAGGAGTACCACCGCTGGACAAAAATGCCGTTTCAGCCAAAAATATCATCTCAGCGACGAAAAATAACATCAAATGCTTTTGAAAGGTTGCCATTTCCATGATTTTCCAACCGTTTTCGAGATATTGAAGAAAATATACGAAGATCCCAAACTTTTTCATGCGAAGTAATATATTTTCTTTCAAGTACTTTCTTAACTCAAAACGCTAAAATTAGTTAGAAAAACCTGTTTTAGCTCAAAAACAACCCACCTGTACGAATAATCTGATAGTTCGGAGAGAGCTCCCGGCGATCCAATATCCTCAGAAAGCCTGCTTTACCGTCCATCGCGAACTTGAAATCCCCTTTGTCAAACCCCTGTCCGATATCTGATACGTTAACTTACTTTCAAGTTTGCCTCACCTATTCAGTCCACCCACCAATAACCCATTCGCAGTTCCCAACCCAGATAAACCATACATACTCCTCAAACAAAAGTGCTCTTGAAACCGACCCAAAGCTAATCCTGTAAATATTTCAAATAGATAAAATGCAATTGCAGAGCGGGCTGAAATAAGGAGGGCGCTCCTTTTTAGCGCGGTTCCTCCCTCCCCCATAGGGAGGAACCCCGCTTATAAGGTTGATCTCATGACGCAATCCGGAAGTGCCGACTAGAAAATTTTGCGTTTCAGAACCCATAGAGACCGAAAATGATAGTGGTTAAAATTTGTGTATATATATATATATATTTGTCTGTTCGCTCTGTAGCTCCCAGACGAATGGTCCGATTTTGATGAAATTTGGTACAAAAATCTTTCGTCTAATTTGAAAGGTCAAGTTCGTTAACCAGCAAAATCCGCCTACTGGAAGATGGCGTTTGGGGTGAAATTCGCGCAAAAAAAAAATCGTAACGCTTACGTTTTTGAGTTCATAAGCTTGTAAGTACTCGTTTTATATGCTTCTTGGGCTAGGAAAACGAATGAAACCATTTTCAAGGCGATACCTTTAACCGTTTTTGAGAAAATTGGAAAAATAGTTTTTGAATACCGTTTTTGGTTTGGGTACTTAGAATCATGGGATTCAGTGGAAACATTTTATGCATGTTCTACTTTCATTAAAACTAATATGTTGAAATTTTGGTTACGTTTGGAGTTAAGTAAGGGTTAGAATAAAATATTTTATTAACAGACATAAAAAGTTTTCGTAACTTTGTTTACTTTCCTTAAAATCTTGAAAAAGGTTGAGAATCTTGGTAAACGGAAGAATACCATTAGAAAGCTTATTAAATGCTCTACAAAAAAAGATTCTAATGAATGTTTTGATTAGGCGATGTCAATCGGAGAAATAAGTGCTTAAAACTTTAAATTAATTGCTTTCGTTTATTCGAACGGTTTTTTTTTTGTCTGTTTTATTCCTTGTTATTTTTTAATTGCTTATTGTTGGATAATGTATTTGAAAATAAAACAGGTTAAGAAAAATAAGAAAAACAATTTAATGTTAGAGATATGGATTTCCAAGATTCCAAGACCTTGTCACTAGCGGGTCTGTTTCTAGTGTAGCGGACCCTTCCAGGTAAGATTGTAAATCATGACCTTTCAAGACTTTACCCGATCAACTTCAAGTTTTAACTACAGCTTCCTCATGATATTTGCGTGAAAAGTACATAGGATGTTTTCGATTCTTTGAATTATAACGATTTTCGACGGATTTTTCTAATAGAAAATGAATAATTGTTCACCATTTTCGAAAATATTAATATTTCTTAAAAATTCTACGTACTTTATTAGATTTAACCTTCTTCTTTCGAAATAATTTTAGTTTTTCGTTGTAGATTAAAAATTGCCGCCTGCATACTATAGCCCGTGAAAAAAGAGCGTTTCTGTTTGTAAGATAAAACGCTGGCATTATTTTTTTCGAAGAATTGAAACGTATTTTTTTCCCTTTAACATCCCATATAAAACGTTTGGTATAATAAATTGAAAAATATTGATTTAATATTTATAATTTTAAAAAAAAATGGCATTCATTTTGATTACCCTTAATGAGTTGAAACATTAGATTATGAATGACACAAGAATGGGACACCTACAACTATTGTCCCTCAGACTGCCTGTTCACGGTTTGAATTATCCGCTGAGACAATCCCTGATATTGTTGATATCATGAACAACATCAAGAACTATTCCCAGGAGAATATCACAGCCCTGATATTGTCTAATGTCCCCAATGAGATTCTAGCATCATTAATAAAGCTGAAGGTTTTAGCGGAAAGCTATCTGGCATTTTGGCGATGTAGTCTCTCTGTTTCCTCAAGTCTGTAATATCTCCGTCTCCTATCCTTTGCGTTTAATTACATAATTATCTAATGAAAATTTATATCATCCTACAGATATTATACTTTTAAGCTGTATTATCTTTAATAATCTTGAGGTTCTGATTATTATAACCTTGTTTGTAAAATGTTGATATGGAAACGCAAATTAAAACTGACTAATCTTGATAATTTTGTTAAAAGAAAAAATTAAATTACTTAATAAGGTCCATAACAGCAAGAGGATTTGCTTATATAATATTTAAAAATTGTAATACAAAAATAAATTAAATCATAAATTCAAACAAGGTATTGGATATGCACAGAAATATTTAACCCGATAAATTATATATACTTACTTATGCGGCTCAACAGTCCAAGGTGGTCTTTGGCCTCCCGAATAATCATTCTCCATTCTTCTCTATCCTGGACCTTTCTTCTCCAGTCAGCAACTCCAATTTTTCTGAGATCTTCCTCTAAGTCCTTTTGCCAGGGTTTCCTTGGACGTCCTCTCTTCGTCTTTCCTGGGAACGGTTCCCTTGTGACCTTCTTCACCATCCTATCGTTGGGTAACCTTTCGACATGTTCAAGCCAACTAATTCTCCTTGACTTGATGAACCTCACGATATCCTCATGGTTATTTAGTTCTTCCAGTTCTCGGTTACTCCTTATTCGCCAGAGACCTTGCTCGCAGATGGGGCCAAAAATGCGTCGCATCACTTTTCGCTCAAAGACTCTAAGCGCCTGCAGGTCCTTTGTGCTAAGTGTCCATGCTTCAGCACCATAGCACACTACCGGTCTGATAAGTGAGTTGTACATCTGCAACTTGGTACGCTTAGAGAGCAGCGTCGACTTCATCAGGTTCACTAGGCCGTAATAAGCTTTATTGCCACTTATGATCCTTTTTTTGATCTCCTCACTAATCTTGTTTTCAGAATTAATTTCCGTACCAAGATATGTGAAGTAATCAACTCCGTCGAAATTGTAGTCGTTATGTGTTAGATTGCGTGGCCTTCTTCTCACTTCGGACGCTGACATGACCATGTATTTTGTTTTTGACTCATTTATCTCAAGTCCAACTTTTTTACTTTCATGGTCCAGCTTGGTGAGTACCTCTCTTAAAACTTTCTCACTTCTTGCTAAAACCACGATGTCGTCTGCCTAACCGAGAATCTGGTATGAGCGGTAAGCCAATGAACCGTTTGCATCCAAACTTCCTATCGCTTTGTGGAGCACTAGGTTAAAGAGAATTGCTGAGAGGGCATCTCCTTGTCTCACCCCCGAGGTAAACTCTATATTTTTGCTTATTCGGTTACCAATGAGCACACTGGCCTGCGTTCGGGACATTGACATTTTTATCAAATTAATAAGCTTTAGAGGTGTGTTAAAGTCTTTCAAGGCATTGAATAGCTGTGTGCTTTCAACTCTATCGAAAGCTTGCTTAAAATCAATAAAGAGCATGTGAACATCTGTATTTAATTCATAACATTTTTCTAGGACTTGCCTCAGGACAAATATCTGATCAGATGTGCCTCTGTTTGGACGAAATCCACACTGATAATCCTTGAGGATCCGCTCCGAGTAAATTTTAAGCTTCGCAGTCAAAAGATTTGACAGGATTTTATACGCTACATTTAAAAGCGTTATGCCTCGGTAATTTTGTCATACAGACTTGTCTCCTTTTTTAAAGATTGGAACTATAAGCCCCAAACACCAGTTTTCAGGCATGCTTTCTTTATTCCATACTTCAAAAATGAGGTCGTACAACCTTTCATTCAGGTATTCGCCACCATTCTTAAAAATTTCAGCTGGAAAGTTGTCCTCGCCAGGCGCCATATTACATTTTAAGAGGTTCAGTGCATTCAGGAATTCTTCATAGGAGGGAGGTTCAAGATCAGGGGAAGCCACGGTATCCAGTTCCCTATTCGACAAGGCACTGCCATCCGTACTATTGAATGTCATTTCTCCATTCGGGGTTTTGCTATTCAAAAGTTCTTGGAAGTGCTCGGCCCATTTATCCAGAACAAGCTGTTCTTCACCAATCAGTAAACCATCCTTGTTACGGCATATATTCATCCTCGGTTGAAAGCCCTTCCTCATCCTTCTTACTGACTGATTATATATAATAAATATAAAAAAAAGGAATTTAAATATTTGAAATAAAAATCACTCATTTTACGGTATTTTAGATAGATCAGATAGATCGATTCTTTAAAAATCGGCCCATGGAGATCGATTCATTAAAAGATCCCCCCTTGGAGATCGATTCTTAAAAAAAGATCGGCCCCTGAAGATTGATTAACAAAAATCAATATATCGTGTTAAAAATATTCGATCTTATAAAAGACCGATTCAGGGCGCCCATATCTGATATGGGCTGAGTTAGTGCTTTCAGATGATCTGAAGATCATTCCTAGACCTTGACCAAAATTGTCTACAGAATCGATCCTCTTGAAACCTTGTGTAAATAACAGAACACAAATAATTTTTATTTCTCCAAAAAATCAAGTTTACCTTTACAATACAAAACAGTTATTAAATCGAAATTAATATGTAGAAAATTAGAAAATTTCTAGTTTTCTACATAATGAGGTCCGGTGGCCGTCAGTGTTAAGGCGTGAGCACTTAACACTCCGTGCCAAAGGTCGTGCGTTCCATTCCCACAATGGGGTAGTGGCTTTTCATTAGAAAAGTCCGACTCGCAGGAACTGCGTCATCTTAGCGCGGTTCCGTTCATATCCCTAGTCTAATTTGGAAAGATTAAAATAGAAGCACAGGTGTTGGGAGCTGGTTGGTGAAGGTTCATCATCATGTAGGTAAATAATTAGGCCGACCTTCACTAGTTATAACTAGTGAAGGTCGGCCTAATTATTTACCTACAAAATAGAAGCAGTTATTATTTTGGTTCCACCAGTCTTTTTTTTTTTTAATTAATTATTATAATGGCGTGTCAACCCTTAAGGTCACTAACGCCATTCCTGTGTGTAGTAAAGTCTTGAAAGGTCCTTTACTCTAAACGTAACAAAAATTTCAACATATTAGTGTTGATGAAATTCAAACATGCAGAAAATTTTTCAACTGTATCCCATAATTCTAAGAAGCAAAATCAAAGACAAACAACCCTCCCTAGGAAGGGCGCTAGGCAGTTGAAAAGCTATATCTTGGAAATCCATATCTCTAACATTAAATTGTTTTTCTTATTTTTCTTAACCTGTTTTATTTTCAAATACATTATCCAACTATAAGCAATTAAAAAATAACAAGGAATAAAAAACAGACAAAAAGAACAGTTCGAATAAGCGAAATCAATTACTTTAAAGTTTTAAGCTCTTATTTCTCCGATTGACGTCGCCTAATCAAAACTTTCATTAGAACCTTTTTTTTAGAGCATTTAATAAGCTTTCTAATGGTATTCTTCCGTTTCACAAGATTCTCAACCTTTTTCGAGATATTAAGGAAAGTAAACAAAGTTACTAAAACTTTTTATGTCTGTTAATAAAATATTTTATTCTAACCCTTCCTTAACTCCAAATGTAACAAAAACGTATTAGTTTTAATGAAAGTAGAACATGCAGAAAATATTTCAACTGAATCCCATGATTCTAAGTACCCAAACCAAAAACGGTATTCGAAAACTTTTTTCTAATTTTCTCGAAAACAGTTAAAGCTATCGCCTTGAAAATGGTTTCATTCGTTTTCCTAGCCCAAGAAGCCTATAAAACGAGTACTTACAAGCTTATGAAGTCAAAAACGTAAGCGTTACGATTTTTTTGCGCGAATTTTGCCCCAAACGCCATCTTCCAGTGGGCGGATTCTGCTGGTTAACGAACTTGACCTTTCAAATTGGACGACGGATTTTTGTACCAAATTTCATCACAATCGGACCATTAGGGAAGCCAGAAATAAGAGAACAGACAAATATATATATAAATAAATATATACATATATATATATATATATATATATATATATATATATATATATATATACAAATTTGAACCACCGTTATTTTCGGTTTCTAGGGGTTCTGAAACGCGAAATTTTCTAGTCGGCACTTTCGGATTGTTTCATTGTATCAACCTTATAAGCGGGGTTCCTCCCTATGGGGGAGGGAGGAACCGCGCAAAAAGAAAAGGCATCAGCCCTATCCTCGCAAGGAAAGGGTGGTAACCTATAGATAACCCGTCCCAAAATTCGTAGTTAATAATAATGGACGTTAAAATTTAAATAAATTAGAAATTATATTATCCAAATATAACCAAATACCTATCATCTGTGACAGGTTACCTTGATCGGAAATCGGCTGTCACCATTAGGATTTGTCAAATTCGCTAATTACTAAAGGATTATGAAACAAATGATTTACAAATTATATCACAAAGCTGGTATTGTACTAATGAGATTCGTTTGTGCATTTTGTTGCATTTTAACGATCAAAACACGGATAAATTAATTAATACCATATCATAATAAATTGTGATCGTAGATTTGTGTAAATTATAATGTACTAACTTTAAAAAATGTATATTTTCGTTATCTATAGGTTCTAAAACGAGAAATTGTCTAGTCGGCTCTTCCGGATTGCGTTATGAAGTCAGCCTTATTAGCGGGGTTCTTTCCCCGGAGGAGGGAGGGAGGATCCGCGCTAAAAAGATTTTTTATTTTACGTGAACTTTGCCGAAATCATTGTGTTACGAAAAGCAGAATAGGCTGGTTACCTCATTCGGCCTTTGGAATAAAAAAAAAAAAAAAAAATTTGTACGAAATTTTATCAAAATCGGACCGTTTATGGAACACCCAAAAGTATTTTGACAAGGAAAATAATTGGGACACTTTAATACAAGTAATAGACACAAATATGCAACAAATTTTTATTAGAAGAAAATTGATTTGTAAAAAAAAATTAAAAAACCATGCTATAAATAATGAACATACTTTAAAACTATTTTCACACTGCAATTACTAATTGAATATTTTTAACATCAACTTTATTTTTAAATGAACCAATATTTATCAGGATGTCCATTATCCTTTATAACAGCACACGAGCTGGAATCTATTTGACTATTTTCAGTATTCGATCTAAAGGAATTGTTACCCACTCCTTCTTAACAGCTAAAGAAAACTGGTGTTTGGGGCTTATAATTCCAATCTTTAAAAAAGGAGACAAGTCTGTATGCCAAAATTACCGAGGCATAACGCTTTTAAATGTAGCGTATAAAATCCTGTCAAATCTTTTGACTGCGAAGCTTAAAATTTACTCGGAGCGGATCCTCAAGGATTATCAGTGTGGATTTCGCCCAAACAGAGGCACATCTGATCAGATATTTGTCCTGAGGCAAGTCCTAGAAAAATGTTATGAATTAAAAACAGATGTTCACATGCTCTTTATTGATTTTAAGCAAGCTTTTGATAGAGTTGAAAGCACACAGCTATTCAATGCCTAGAAAGACTTTAACATACCTCTAAAGCTTATTAATTTGATAAAAATGTCAATGTCCCGAACGCATCGGACCGTTTATGGAACACCCAAAAGTATTTTGACAAGGAAAATAATTGGGACACTTTAATACAAGTAATAGACACAAATATGCAACAAATTTTTATTAGAAGAAAATTGATTTGTAAAAAAAAATTACAAAACCATGCTATAAATAATGAACATACTTTAAAACTATTTTCACACTGCAATTACTAATTGAATATTTTTAACATCAATTTTATTTTTAAATGAACCAATATTTATCAGGATGTCCATTATCCTTTATAACAGCACAAGAGCTGGAATCTATTTGACTATTTTCAGTATTCGATCTAAAGGAATTGTTACCCACTCCTTCTTAACAGCTAAAAAAAAAAAAAAAGGTTCTTTATTAGAATGTTTTTGACAATTTTCTCTGTGATCTATCTTCTCCCACAGATCCTCTCACTTTGAAGAATTTCTTGTTGTCAAAATACTTTTGAGCGCTACTCTACAGATTTCAACCACTGTTATTAATTTCAATGGAGGATTCCTTTTAATTTTACTAAAACAGAATGAAGAATAACAACTCCATTTTTTCCAGAGATCTAAAAGCATGCCACCGACACCACTTGTCTGACTCCTGCTACCGCCCTCACAATAGTTCTGAATCCTTTCTAACCGTGGGCGTAAATCTTATATTTATAGCACACCTTCAATTCTAGAATGTAAACTGTTGACATTTTCATGAGTTCACTATATCTTCCTTCTTCACGTATTTTCTACCTCACTATTGGGAATCTAAAAGTAGCTGGCAAAAAAGTTACACATTCTCCCCGTTCAAACACAAACACCCGTGTATATGTATATATATAAGGAAGTATGCAAAAGGCAGTGATGAAGCGGATTTCGCAGCAAAACAAGCCATTAAAGAAGGCATTCCATACTCGCACATCCTACCGTCAGATGCAATAGCACAACTAAAATATCTAATACTCTCAAAATGGCAATATGAATGGTTTCGAGACAGAGATAGTAAGCTAAGGGAGATTAAATCCACAATCTCGGCATGGAAAACCTCATCTGAAGACACAAGGCGAGATGAGGTGGTTCTGTCGAGAACAAGAATTGGACACACCAATCTTACCCATGATTACTTATTTAAAAGAGAGTCCAGGCCTGCATGCTCTGTTTGTGGTGAAAATATTTCTATTAAACATATATTCACCGAATGTAGAGCCTACGAAGCCGCTCGAAACCAAATGGGGATTCATGGTACTCTCTGTGATATACTTGGAGACGACCATGAGTTAACCCAGCGAGCGTTGAACTTCTTGAGAGATACAGATCTCCATTATAAAATATAATTAACTAGCTGAATACCCGTGCTTCGTCACGGCAGATAAGTAGTTATTTTATTGCGTTAAATAATGTTCCATTAAAATTACGTTACTATACAATTCTGTGCACTTTATTACAGCACGGTTCCCGTCATACTATATTTTATTCAATGGGCGTTAAAAGTTTATGTTTCCAAGAAGTCATATGGTAACACCCAATATATTTACGAGTATTACCAAGGTTATAGGCGAGGAGGCTGCGCAAGGGTTCCGGATATTATTACCTCGCCTGGAAAACATAAGGATATGCCATACATCACGGTTTGACCGGGACTGTCCCGGTATTTTGCAATTGTTTCGGTGCCCCGCCCAGTTTTATCAATGTCCCGGAAAAGGCTGTAAGATGTAAAAAGTAATGAATTCATGTTTATAAGAATCTTTTTTAAATCGGTTACTTTTCTACAATTAACATTTTGACTACTGCTCACAGTGTCAAAGAAATGAGAAGTAATCTAACTGTAAAACGCTGGAACTTCCTGCACAGCGCTGCCAGCTGCCAGACACTACTATTTGGCTGAGAGATTGTTTTAAGAAAATCAAGTAGCAAAAAAAGTTCCGTTCTTATTTTTAAGGTTTGGGTAGACTAACAGTTTAGGATTCCCCCTTCCCGTTAGTTGCTAGGCTTAAAACTCACCAACCATTTTGCTTATAATTTGTACTCTTTTTATCCCCCTCCCCCTGGCATGCCCATCCCATACTAATGTGTCTCGGTTGAACTCTCCAAAAATATGGCAAGCCTATCTGACGGGGACAGGCAGAAAAGAACGCAATTAAAACTCTATGAGGGACAGTTAATTTCTAGTGATTCAAGGTCTGCCATCATTGTTGAAATTAACCTCAATTAGAAATAAAACTATGAGATAGATAATGTAAGGTAACAGCTGTTCTTTATCGTCCTAGCAACGCAGGCTGCCTAGGCTTGCCTTTTCTAACCAACTCAAACTTTAAACCCCCCTAAAAATGCTTAAAAATACGAATATCAAAAAATCCTTTCTTAGCGAGCGCCTACGTTATATAGGGAGTGTCCATGCAAAATTTCAAAATTTTCTGTTGAGTGGTTTGGGCTGGGCGTTGATAGATGAGTGAGTGGTATTTGACAAATATATAGTAGATTTAATTAAAAACTACATAAATAATGTAATTTGAAGGTAAACAAATAATGTAATTTGGACGCATGAAATGTTTTTATCCCCGGTTTTCTATACTTGAGTATTTGTATTTTTTGCATGTTTATATGTGAATGTGTGTGCCTGTGTGAAAATATTTGAGTTTTATTGCTACAGTTATTTCACTTTTGTTTAAATTATATGTACCTATGTATGTTTGTATATGTATGTGTGTGTGTGTGTGTGTGTGTGTGTATATATATATGTGTGTGTGTACATGTGTGTGTGTATATATTTATATATGTTCGTGTGTGTGTCTATGTATATAAATATTTGTATAATCTGATTGCTGCCTTGAATTTTCATTTTGGGTAATTATTACTTTCCAATAAACTTAAATAGGCAACAATGACCTGGGTGGTTGAATTGCCTTTAAAAATCACAATAAAAAAAAAAGGAAGTAAAAAAAGGAAAAAATGCTAAGATGACTCCCTTTCATGGAGTCATTAGAAAATGGGATAAGATTTTCCCTACGGCTGAAAAAATGTATACGTATATATAGTTTTCAGTATATTTTATGAATAAGCTAGCCTATTGAAATTATATTAGATTCACATCTTTATTCTTAATTGGTTTAACAAAAAAGTAATGAAAGAGCAAATTCTGGAACTTTATCGTAGTAAGGAACATAGAAAATTGAAAATTATTATTCAGCTAAAAGTGAGAAGAAGTGATATTATAAGAGGAATTGAGATGTAATAAATCTTTAAGTAATAAAGAGTTATTTCCAGCTAAAAAACCATCTGCCTCTTCTTCTTCTTGTTTCGCATCTCTTAAAGTAGATCTTAAAAACGGTGAAGATACTTTTATCGCTCCTTCGTCCCAATTAGACTTTTATTTCGAACAAGCCAATTAGAAGGTATTAATGATAGGGAATTCGTATCGTCAGTATTAAAGTGTCTATTTCATTTTAAATGGCATTAACCGAAAATATTGGCAAATAATGAAAATTGGTATGTAATAAATGTTTTATTTATCACAAATTTTAATCGATCCTGACTTCAAATCAATCATCTTTATTTTTCTCTTCTTCTTTACATTGAACGTTTCGGCTATTTTGCCTGTTTCAATCTACCATAAAAGAAAACTGAAGAGTTACACATCTGATTGACTCCTTAAGGCTCGGTCACAGACAACGCGATCTGTATCGCGGCGGGCAGCGATCCAAGGTTCGCGCGGCGGTCAGGAATAAGGGGACACCACATGGGACGGGATATCATTGTGAGCAATATAGTTCTTAATTTAAATAAAGAATATACATTTAACAAGCAAGATAGAATAGAAGGCAAAGCGATCAAGACAAGCTGACATCGACAGATCATCCTTTTTTGACAGAGCTAATTTTTTTTTTTATTTTTTTTTTCCCGCCGCATCTACATCTAGGTCATTAGCGCCGACATCCAGGGTGCAGCGAGGAATTTTACCAGCGAGCCGTGGGATGATAAAATTCCTGCCGGAGGTTGGGAATCGAACCCACCATCTCCCGCTTATGAATCCAAGGCGCTAGCCATTAGACCACGGGACACCCCGACAGAGCTAATGAAATAATATTTTTTTCTTTGTTGTTTAAAGGCCATTCAACCAGTGTTGGGTCATTTTTGCCTCTTGGTTGGTCCGTTGGTAGCATCGAAAGCAGAGACAGAGCCCGACAGCCCCCCGTGCCAATTCTACCTTATTGGCCCGCATCTGGTGACTGGCTGCCAGGTCTATGATAGAAGGTGTGCTTGCTGGTGCCAGGGCAACCAAACCTTCACAGACCCGACCCTAAGAAATACCTACTGTTAAATACATGTAGATCGCCTCCCAACCTCGGTAAGATATCGCTGCCCGCCGTGATTTTCGCAAACTTAAGTTTGGCCCACAACATGTTAAAGGTTGCTCATACCTGATCAAAGTACATCGTGGAATGTCCCCGTGATATCCACAAATAAACACTTAATAATTAACTTGAATAATATTTTATGTCTTGCCGCTGTAGTGCATTAACAAATAAATTAATTAATACAGAAATAAAATAATATCTTCCTACAGGAAGATTGAAAACGCGTCGAAAATGTGTAAAATATTGGGAGAAAAGGTTTCACATAATCATACTTTATTGGGTGAGCCTTTAGTAGAGTTACTCTTCAGAAACTTTGATATTGCGGCCAAAAACTCTTACCTGACGGCTCTTTCTCTATCGCTACAACCTTAAGGCTGATGCCAAAATATCCCCCATTCATGTTATCAAAAACAACATAATTTGTCAATTTTCTTCAATTTTAAAAGTCTGACTCGCAGAAACTGCGTCATTATAGCGATCGTATCCCTAGAGTGATTTGTAGACCTTTTAATTCGGCTGACCGCTCTTGGCTAAAAAAGGTTGTTAACACATATATAAAACGTCCTAAAAATTTTTATTATATAAAAGTGTACGTTAAAATTGAAATAAATAAATTTATCATGATGATTAGATAGTTAGCGGTCGAGGTGATAAGTAAAGATGGAATGGTTGGGATTCGGCTAAATAAACCTCAATATGATTTTTGTTTTAAAAAAATCTATATTTCGGACGTTTCGGCTACTCATTGGTAGCCTTCGTCAGCTAAAATGACAAAAAAGAAATTAATACAGAAACATTAATTATAAATTTTTACAGAAACATTAATTATAAATTAAAAATTATAAATTTTTCTTGTTTGTTTCTGTATTAATTTCTTTTTTGTCATTTTAGCTGACGAAGGCTACCAATGAGTAGCCGAAACGTCCGAAATATAGATTTTTTTAAAACAAAAATCATATTGAGGTTTATTTAGCCGAATCCCAACCATTCCATCTTTACTTAAATAAATTTAGAAAGCCTTGAATAAAAACAGTTAGTTTTTGTACATTTGATTAAAAATTGAAACACCTACTCTGCTGACATTTTGAAAAAAGGGAGAAATTAACTAAGAAGAAATTACTAACTTCTCTTTAAGGAAATCTTTATAATAAACAACAAATCATACAAACATGATTCGCATTTACTTACCTTGTTTCATTGAAAAAAAAATTACTGATTTAAGTAATTAAAAAAATAAAAACAAAAACTAATGTTCAAACTAAAGAAATTGATACTTTCCAAATTCTCTCCGGCTTTCAGCCACTACGGTGTCTCCCTTAGGGTGCGTTTACATCTGACACTTCTCGCAGGAAATATATGTCAGGTGTCGGATAGATATTCTCTTGAAGGTTTACATACTGACAGAAATAGCTAGACATTTATATCATGGATATGTATAGGACAGTTCTGGATTTGTTCTAATTTGCGATAAATTCACCAAAAGCACAAATAATCAGTGTTTACATCTGTTGGTATAGAAGTGTCGACAATCCAGCTAGTAGCCAAGATATTTATCTCTGAAATTAAATTCTTCTCGTAAAAATCTGTGTTTACACCTGGTGGTATAGAAGTGTCGACACTTATAGTTCGTGATAGAAATATATATCTCAGACATAAATTGCTCATGGTTTACACTAGTCGCAATTTCTGTCTGATATAAATTTCCTGCAATAACTAGCAAGTGTAAACCCACCCTTACAGTCGCCCATCGGCTTAAGACCGGAGACTCGAACAGGGTCAGTCGGACCGACCACTTCACCGCTCTCACCCGTCTTGGCACGGTTGCGCATCAAATTTAGTGTGTTTTCAAATGGTTGCCTTCCACTTACCACAATCTGCCACTTAATTCAATCTATTGCATTAGGGTAACTGAAACCATAATTCTAATTTTTGCATAGTTGTCAAAATTATGGGTATGACCCTGTAAATGGCTTCATTCAATTACCCATCAAAATTAGCACCTCAAAGTCTTTTAACGCAAACACATAAGCACTACGATTTCAATCACGCGAATTTCGCCGAAACAGTCCCGCCCTTGACGGTTCCATATTTCATTAATATCTGGACATCTTAGTGGTTTTTAGAGCCGGGGCAGATCAACATATAAATTTGAACCGTGGTATTTTCGTGAAACGTGGACATTTCTCATCGGCACCGCTGGATGGGGTGTCGACATCATAAGCGAATTTCCTACCTAAGATGAAAAGGAGGAAACCCCCCTGATTAAAACATACCATGTCCTAATCCACAGTGCCCAATTCATAATTCCACAATTTCACATATTTGAAGTCTGTGATATTCGAACTAAACTATTCCCACACACCCCTGCATGCGGGCTCTCTTGCATATTTCTCTTAGTTTCCTTTCGGTTTGAGGTTTGTGAAACGGCCTCTACAAGTGTCACATCTTTTATTTATTTGCTCAAATAAAAATACTCACAGGTTGTGTTAGGCACAACAACTTAAACATGCCGGACAATAAGTCTGAAGTCTTCTGTGAAGTAAGCCTAACTAAAGGCACTATCGTAATTTATTACAAATAATAAGATTATTAGATCTTATACGAAGGTACGGGTGGGATTGCTTTGTTCACTGATACTGCACTCACTTTCCTTAGATGGCGCAGTGAAAGATGTAACTTTCTAGTGTTGCCGTTCAGGGGGCGTAGGAGGGGTCACAGGCCATCCCTATGCTCATTCAGGATGTAATGGGTTTATGGAACGGCGAAAGAAGGGGGCAAGAGTGTGTCATGTGCTCAAGAATCGGAAGCCTTACCAATATCTGCTCACCCTTTATAAGGAGGAAAGCTGCTAATGAGGTTGACCTCATGGTGCAATCCGGAAGTACCGGCTTGAAAATTTCACTTTTCAGAACTCCTACATGTCGAGTATAACTGGGGGTCAAATGTATTTCCCCTTTGCAGGTGCCCATTAAAAATTAAAGGCTGGGTGAGCCTAGGGACGGTCAGAGACCCCGGATCCAACCGTCGAACAGCGACACTAGAAGATGAAAAGCTTCAGGAGGCGCACGGGTTTTGAACTGAGGTCCTCCAGTTTATTAGTCGAATGCCCTAACACTGACATTGTTCGCTTCCTCATAGCGTCCAGGGCCGATTTCAATGACATTGCTACAAAATTACTTGAGGACTGAGATAATTTCGTTTTCCACCTGCCCCCAATATTGATAAACCCACTCCCCTTCCCTCACAGATATCATAATTCCTTAAGCAGTTAATCTTAATGGTTCAAATGTGTTATAAATGTATACTAATCTGCAATATATTGTTTTTCAAAAATGTAATATGTTCTCAAAATTATCACACAAGTAGCGTGTACATTTTGGGTTTTCAAATCGTCGATACTGAAAATTCTAGTGCTTTGTCATTGGCAGGGCCTCCAAGAGCCCCTGTTGAAATAACTTCACGGGCCCCTTAACCCCACACCCTCCACCATTAATATTACCAAAAACTATATAACCTTTATATTTCCCTGAAAAAAAAATTTAATACATTTGTAAAAAGGAGTGCCACACCACCATTTTTTATATGGTATGATGTGGAAGTAATATTTTTGTGGGGCTGAATAAATAAGTGGACTGTATGAATAATGAGTTGATAATTTATATTTATAGAGTACAAGATGATGAGTGGGGGAAAAATTGCCAAAATCAGAAACAAATATTGGTTAATGGATTAATGAAATTTTGGAAATTGTGGGACTGATGAGGTTGAAATAATGGTGAGCTGATGAAGTGGTGATATGATGTTGGGCTGCTGGAGATCCGTGGAATTATGTATATTAAATAGGTACCTGGTGACTGGTGCCTTGTGAGACTAAGATATGGTACCCCAAGCTGAGTGCTGCATTTCTCCCTGTGGCTTCATTTTCGGTCAATTGATGTCTTCTTCACCTCCATGCCCCCGGTGGTTTGAGGTGACTACTCGGCCATGGTATATACAGTAAAGCCGGTGAATGAGTACAAAAAGACTTTACACGCTCTCTGAAAGCGGGGTCGACTTCGTCTGTGCCGACTTGACCGGGGGGTAGTTCGCCCCGGTGAGGTAGACGGCGCCACTGTTGGAAGAGTTGAAAAGAAGAAAAGCATCTTTAGGGTGGCAACCCTAAACAACATTTGTAATTTCTCAGAGTGGGAAATTTAGGTATTGTCTACTTCTAAGGCTGATTAGCACTTCCTGAAGCTAAATATTTATGGACTGGCAATATTTAAAAGCTAGTTTATATATTAGAAATAGATAATTTAGTAAGTTATCCATTGGTTGTTGTCAACAATAATTATGTGAACTCTACTTAGGAATAAGATTTTGTTATTTCAAGTTAATTCGAGTAAAAAAATGACGCGGGGCCCCCATGACACCACGGGCCCCTGATCAATTGTCCACCGTGCCCCCCTCCCTTAACGGAGGCCTTGGTCATTGGATTTTGGACATTTTAAAATTATTTTCATCTTAAGTATTGAACGAAATGAGAATTAAAGCTGTTTCCTGGGAAGTTTCTATTTTATTTTCATCAACCCAAAACTGGCAAAATTCTAATTGGCTGATTTAAATAACACATTTGATTGGCACTATATAAATTCCTTCTTTTTCCAAGATATAAATATATATATGATGATTAGATAGTTAGCCGTCGGGGTTATAAGTAAAGATGGAATGGTTGGGATTCGGTTAAAGAAAACTTAATACTATTTTTGTTAAAAAAATCTATATTTAGGACGTTTCGGCTTCTCATTGGTAGCCTTCGTCAGCTAAAATGACAAGAAAAACAGAAATTAATACAGAAAAAAGTTTATAATTGAGATAAATAACAGAACTACAAATACACTTAACTTATTATAAAAGAACAATTTGGTCTTAAATTCTTAGAATGAGTAGAATGAAAATCAAAAGAAACATAAAAAAAAAAAAAAAGAAGAAAAAGGCTATTATATTGAAGTTTATATAAGTAAATAGGTGCTTATAGTAACATTTATTAATTATAACCAAGAAACAAGAAGAAGTCTTGTTTCTTTGTTATATCTATACATTTTCTTCCAATTAGTGAGGCGATGCCCCGGCTCCTGCGGCGCCCGGGCCCGGGACAACAGCACCCAACAGTCCCCCGTAAGTGGTGGCCCTGCCTGTACCACATTAAAGTACATTAATTAAGTGTGGTCACAAAAATAAATTATAATAAATGCATAAATTAATTAAAAAGTAAAATTAAAAATACCAAAAATAAGTAAACTAAGAAGAATAATGTGAATCTATACAAAAAATGATAATCACTAACACTTTGAAACAATAAATTAATACCAAGCCGGTGGTAGAAGCATGCTGTATAGCATCTCAGCAGGACCCCAATTAACTTGGGAAGCCCAATGTCTTAGCCCATTTTTATTAATAAAGTTTTCTTCTTCTTGTCCTTTAATGAAATAACTGATCAGGTTGCCATGATCTTTTGATCCTCCAAGGGGGGCTTTGGGAAGAAAGCGTAAGGGCTTCTTATGAAAAGACAATTTGGAATAAAAGATTAGGAAGCAGGATTTTGGGAGTTATTGTGCGAAAGGGATGTTGAAGTCAATATGAAGGCTTATTTATAAATATTTAAAATTATTGGATCAATACTGATATATTCTGTTTGTAATTTATTTGTAAAATAAACACTCTTATTCATTCATTAATTTACAGGAAACGTAAAACGTACCGATAGCAATTTTGGAAAGTACTTTTGCTTTTTAATGACTGAATTATCTGTAGGTTTGAAGTTTTTGTAAAATTTACTCTAAACTGCGTAAGACGACTCCACCTGAACATACTGTACAACTTAGGCCTAGGGTATGATACGAGCGATGAGCGACAGAGCGATCGAGCGTTTAGCAGAAGAGGGGCATTGGCTACGATACAGAGCGGCCGGGTGGTAATTTTCTTTAGTCTCCGTCATCGCATACTCCAATATACGCTTTTAATTGAAATATTAATTAAAAAGATTAATATTTTATATGTTTAGTTTAAACAAATATCTTGCCTTGCATGTTTAATTCGTTCTCATAGTTTCTTGGTTATGATTGTATTTTTAAAATCTCTGTGTCTGTCCTTCCATACTTTGTACTTCCGAGAAGCTCACATTCACTATCATCCAATTTACTCTTTTATTAGTATTCATGTTTTAAAGTTATTTATAAGAAAGTTAGCTAGAAGGTTATAAACATTGGATGGTTATAAGTATCTTTTAACGTAATTTAATAAACAAGGGAAACAAAAACCATAAATATGAATTGAAAAAGTTGTTCTAAATTTTATTAGCTTTCATTTAAAAAAAAAAAAAAAAAAAAAAATGCATTGAAATCGGTTAAGATAAAGAGGCTGTAGCCTTTTTTGCAGCACGCAAAATATAATGTCTGGGGTGAGCGACGAGAAAAATTGTAATGTCTGGGCTAAGCGATGAGCGACAGGCTGGAACCTGCAAGCCACGTCGCCCGGTCGCTCAAGCCTACTGTAGCCAGTCCTCACTCATTCGTATTGCACTCCAGCTTAATATTAAAGTGAGCGACGTCGCTCTGACGCTTTTCGCTTATCGCTCTTCGCTCTTATCGTACCCGAGGCCTTACACGACTTGTTAAGTGAAGCCTGCTCACACATAGGCATAATACTACATTGCCTACACAGCAATGGAACATACTACCTCGTTTGAACTCTACTAAATACTTTATGTTACTATAATGTCTTCTGGATACATGAATATTCCACCGATGGCTGATAATACTTCGTTACCTCCTAATCCCCATAGCTGCGGATCAGATGTATTAATTATTATGTATTATTTAATGAAATGTGTATTAGGGCTCACAGCTTTAGAAGGGGAGCCCTTAAAAATAAATAAATATCAAAGAATATCCATCAGTTATTGCTGGTATGTTTTCCACTCGGATAGGTAAATAAAGAATTTTCTCTAGTTTATTATGATACATTATTTTATACGTTGTTGTTTTTTTCTGATATTCACTCATTTGCCTTATTTTAGCATTGAACAAAAGATAAATGCGGCATTGTTTGTGCGAATAATTAAATTAATAAGAGAATCAACGCACTGGTTAATTTTAAAATATTCCTACATTAAAACTAAGAGATTTGATATAATTAAATTAAATCCAATTAACTAATTGGATTTAATATCCTATTATATAATTTAAAATTGAAATATTAATTAAAAAGACTAATATTTTATATGTTTAGTTTAAAAAAATATCTTACCTTGCATGTTTAATTCGTTCTCATAGTTTCTTGGTTATGATTGTATTTTTAAAATCTCAGTGTCTGTCCTTCCATACTTTGTACTTCCGAGAAGCTCACATTCACTATCATCCAATTTACTCTTTTATTAGTATTCATGTTTTAAAGTTATTTATAAGAAAGTTAGCTAGTAGGTTATAAACATTGGATGGTTATAAGCATCTTTTAACGTAATTTAATAAACAAGGGAAACAAAAACCATAAATATGAATTGAAAAAGTTGTTCTAAATTTTATTAGCTTTCATTTAAAAAAAAAAAAAAAAAATGCATTGAAATCGGTTAAGATAAAGAGGCTGTAGCCTTTTTTGCAGCACGCAAAATATAATGTCTGGGGTGAGCGACGAGAAAAATTTAATGTCTGGGCTAAACGATGAGCGACAGGCTGGAACCTGCAAGCCACGTCGCCCGGTCGCTCAAGCCTATCGTAGCCAGTCCTCACTCATTCGTATTGAACTCCAGCTTAATATTAAAGTGAGCGACGTCGCTCTGACGCTTTTCGCTTATCGCTCTTCGCTCTTATCGTACCCGAGGCCTTACACGACTTGTTAAGTGAAGTCTGCCATCACATAGGCATAATACTACATTGCCTACACAGCAATGGAATAAACTACCTCGTTTGAACTCTACTAAATACTTTATGTTACTATAATGTCTTCTGGATACATGAATATTCCACCGATGGCTGATAATACTTCGTCACCTGCTAATCCCCATAGCTGCGGATCAGATGTATTTATTAAATAAATAATGAAATAGCTCACAGCTTTAGAAGCGGAGCCCTTAAAAATAAATAAATATCAAAGAATATCCATCAGTTATTGCTGGTATGTTTTCCACTCGGATAGGTAAATATAGAAATTTCTCTAGTTTATTATGATATATTATTTTACAAGTTGTTGTTTTTTCTGATATTCACTCATTTGCCTTATTTTAGCATTGATAAGAGAATCAACGCACTGGTAAATTTTAAAATATTCCTACATTAAAACTAAGAGATTTGAAATAATTAAATTAAATCCAATTAACTAATTGGATTTAATATCCAATTATATAATTTAAAATGATTGGAACTAAATATGGGGAAAAATATCCGATGAATTAGAAGTAAAGAAATCTGATGCTAACTCCCAGCTCGATTTAATAATAAATTATCTCAAAAACATATTTAACAATTAAACACTCAAAAACCAACCAAGTTAAGATAAAAAAGTTCATATTATAGATTTAACGAAAAAGCAAGATATTGTTAAAAGTTAATCAATATATGTATCTTAAATATTTTTACAAAGTTTTTATGAACTTTCTTTCTCTTTTTTCACGGCTTTTAACCTATATTTTTTACCATTTATATTTTTTACTACATTCAATTTTTTATGAATTTTCAGCTATGTTTAAAAATAAATAAAAAAATTGGATGAATCAAATCGGTCGGGGAATTGTTGGGTTGTCTGTTGAACCTACTTTTACAGTCAATATACATGGCTCAATTAAGCATATCCCCTTTTTCTATTTTATTTGGCGTTGGTAATAAAGTGAAAAATATTTTTTTAGGTATTTATGAAAAGTAAATAAACCAATTCTTTCCTAAGATAAAAATAGTAGAATTAATAGCAAGCAAGGTTTTAAAAAATTTACAAGTACTTTGCAAGTTTTTTATACCTTTATGATGTTACTATCTAAATACTCGTGCTTCGTCACGGCAGATAAGTAGTTACTAGCTGAATACCCGTGCTTCGTCGCGGCAGATAAGTTTTACTAGCTGAATACCCGTGCTTCGCCACGGCAGATAAGTAGTTATTTTATTGCGTTAAATAATGTTTCATTAAAATTACGTTACTATACAATTCTGTGCAGTTTATTACAGCACGGTTCCCGTCATACTATATTTTATTCAATGGGCGTTAAAATTTAAAAGTTTATGTTTCCAAGGAGTCATATGGTAACACCCAATATATTTACGAGTATTACCAAGGTTATAGGCGAGAAGGCATTGCAAGGGTTCCGGATATTATTACCTCACCTGGAAAACCTAAGGATATGCCATACATCACGGTTTGACCGGGACTGTCCCGGTATTTTGCAATTGTTTCGGTGTCCCGCCCGATTTTATCAATGTCCCGGAAAAGGCTGTAAGATGTAAAAAGTAATGAATTCATGTTTATAAGAATCTTTTTTAAATCGGTTACTTTTTTACAATCAACATTTTTACTACTGCTCACAGTGTCAAAGAAATGAGCAGTAATCTAACTGTAAAACGCTGGAACTACCTGCACAGCGCTGCCAGCTGCCAGACACTACTATTTGGCTGAGAGATTGTTTTAAGAAAATCAAGTAGCAAAAAAAGTTCCGTTCTTATTTTTAAGGTTTGGGTAGACTAACAGTTCAGGATCCCCCTTCCCGTTAGTTGCTAGGCTTAAAACTCACCAACCATTTTGCTTATAATTTGTACTCTTTTTATTCCCCCCCCCCCCCACTGGTATGCCCATCCCATATTAATGTGTCTCAGTTTAACTCCCCAAAAATATGGCAAGCCTATCTGACGGGGACAGGCAGAAAAGAAACGCAATTAAAACTCTATGAGGGACAGTTAATTTCTAGTAATTCAAGGTCTGCATCTTAGTTGAAATTAACCTCAATTAAAAATAATACTATGAGATAGATAATGTACGGTAACAGCTGTTCTGTTATCGTCCTAGCAACGCTTGCTGCCTAGGCTTGCATGCTCTAACCAACTCAAACTTTAAACCCCCCTAAAAATGCTTAAATATTCGAATATCAAAAAATCCTTTCTTAGCGAGTGCCTACGTTATATAGGGAGTGTCCATGCAAAATTTCAAAATTTTCTGTCGAGCGGTTTGGGCTGGGCGTTGATAGATGAGTGAGTGAGTGAGTGAGTGAGTGAGTGGTATTTGACAAATATATAGTAGATAAATGTGTGTATTTTACTGTGTAAGACGATAGGTAAGGCCATATCGTCGATACAAAAGCAAACTAACGAATATGAAAAAATGCATCTTTCATTGTCAATCTTTACTAATTTCTGCTGGACTTATTTATAGCAAATTCTTCAATCTGACTTCACTCTATTAAAGGGAAAGTATTCCACCCTACAAGGTCAAATCCCAAAAGGTCAAATCTGCCGATTATTTGACTGTCCAAAAAAAAGTTATGAATAAATACTTTTCCTCTCTGAAAAGTGGTGATTTTCATATTCGTTAGTTTGCTTTTGTATTGACGATATTTTCTCTTTCTCAGTATCCTGTAAGTATGTGATTGTGTTTATGGGAACTTTGTAAAATGCAACATTCGGTTTGTTGTGTTTTGTCATCAAATAACCATGAGTCAAGCCTAGAAAGGAACTCCAGGGTTCTTAATAGCATAAATATATTTTAAATTGTTATTATAATGCCTATAAATATGTTTCATCAAAACGATACAGACTCAGGTGAAAAAATATGAATAGATCCAAAAAAAATCTCTCAGAGCTACCTCACTGCTCCCTCGGTCAAGTTTGAAAATCAACTTAGCGGACTTGTCATGTTGGATTTTCATGCAGAAGCCCACCGATTCCACTTGTGTGGGTTTGGAATACCTAAAAAAAAAAAAAAAAAAAATTAAAATTTTTAACTTCATCTCAGTGGAAAAGCTCCCATTGAATACCTCCATTGTCATAAAATTCCTTACAACCGGGAAAACAAGAGTGCGAACAAATCGGTCCAATGAAAACTTAAGTTTACTCAAGATCAGGTCGGGTTATCAAGTATGTGTTTCTATAAGTACATAAATAAATTATTTATTACGGTTGGATACAAATAAGTGGAATATCTTGGTAAATTCAAAATCTCAGCTTTTCTAGGCGGCTCATTAAGAGAGTATTAACAGAAAAAATACGCTGTTTCAGTAGATACTGAGAAAGTCACATCTTAATAAGTCACAAATATTAGGGCTGTGAGTTAGTTACTTCTTTACACTATGCATGAGTTTTAGGAAATAATCATAGTGTAGTTATTATTTTTTTTTTTTTTTTTTTAAGGCGTGTCAACCTTAGGGTCATGAACGCCATCGAATGAAACTTTCATTATATGTGGAGGTGAAATTTTTCCCTCATTTCTTTTGAATTTAATAATTTATTGAGTCAGCTTTTGGTTTTTATTGAATTACTTATCATTGTCATTATTTATCATTGATCCTGGCATTTTTTCCTTACTTATATTACTTACAGTATATTTTCCATGCAATATTTATTTTCGTTTCTGTACACAGAACAAATGTAAATAAACGCACTCACACTCAAGCGGGAACACACACAGACATATGCACTCACCCATACACATATACCAACCCATATCTATGCAACCTCACTCACATATTCTCTAACACAGACAGTACACACACACACACACACACACACACACACACACACACACACACACACAACACACACACACACACACACACACACACACACACACACACACACACACACACACACACACACACACACACACTATCCTGCTTATTTAATTAATCTTATGTCTTTAGATTTTATTTATTAATTCTGTTTTGTCTATGAAGTTTAATACCTTTCTAACATTATCAGCATCATCTCCTAGTATTTCATCCATAATGTCTGATAACATTAGCTCTTCTCTAATTGACTGATATATTCGGCATTCTGTAAGTAAATGTTTCACTGATATTTGAACGTTGCATGATTCACAGATTGGGGGTTGTTCTTTAGAAAAAAGGAATGAATGAGTTAATCTTGTATGCCCAATCCGCAATCGACTTAAGGCAACTTCATGTGGGTTGTCAACATTCTCTAAAAAGAATGTTGACAACCCAACCCCATTGTTTGTAAGTGGAGCTCCCATAAAGTTTGTAGATAGTATTAAATTCCTGGGACTTACTTTTGATAAAAACCTTAATTGGAAAAATCACTTAAAAATTACGCGAGCAAATTGCTTCAAGACACTAAATATCCTCAAAATGTTGTCTTGTACTAAATGGGGAGGAGACAAGGTCAGCATAGTGTAGTTAACTCATATTTTTGCCCATTTTCCCCAAAACCAACTTATTCCGTCTAAATATACCGCAAGCTGTTGCAGAAAAATTAGAATCGTTAGATAAGAAGGGGTACCTTATTACCGCTACGTACCACAAAGACTTTGGGAGAAAGGTGCAATTGTAGTGAGGACTTTCAAAATGGGTCAAATACAGTTTTTTGCCCAAAAAAATGTTTATCAAATATTTTACGTTTTTTCGCTGGGTAGTTGTCCAAACAGTATGCTCCTGGTTCCTCGGCGACACCACAATGTGAAGCTCAGGCTCATTGATCTTCTTGAAGGGATTGGCTACAACTGCCACGAAGAAGTGTACGCCATCGACGATCATGGATCTTCTGGGTATGCAGATATAGTCGCCTTTCCACGGAACAGTAATTTGGCCTACGTTCTCGATCCGACGGTCCGATATGAAACGAACGATCCCGAGCAAGCGGAGTCAATTGACATGGAAAAAAAAAGGGATCTACTCGAAGTGCATTGAATATCTCCAAGATAAATTCATAGCGAAATATGGATCCAGAAAATTCCTTGTCAAGGGTCTGTGATTCGGTGCAAGAGGTACAATTCCGAAAATGACCTGCACTATCTTACAAGAACTTGGAATCCTGCCGGAACACCTACCTGTTAAAGCTGAGTCAATAATTATTGACTCGCTAGGCATAATGAGCCAACATATTTATGGTCACTAACGGACATCACTCCTGCCGATTAATCACTACTGGATATTTATGGTCACTAACGGACATCACTCCTCCCGATTAATCACTACCGGATATTTATGGTCACTAACGGACATCACTCCTGCTGATTAATCACTACTGGATATATTTTTTTATATGCAACAAACGTCGTTCCTTAGACTACGCTGTCTCTTGTGTTTTTGTTGTTTTGTTTTTTTATTAGAAGAACAATTTGTATTTTATGGCGTGTCTAATGCCCACGAACTTTTGGAAAAACAGAACAAATAACAAGATCATGAAATAAATGAATGCCTCCAGGAATGATGAGCTTGCTGTGTCTGCAGCAACCCAATAAAGTTGGGCAGCCCATTTTATTATTTCATTAAAGTTTTCTTCTTCTTCGAGTCAAATCATTGTCATTAAAACATTCTAAATCCCATTAAAATCAAAAGTAGAAATGTTGATTCCCTTTCAAAAGGGGTTAAAGGACATCGTTTGCCTAACCTGGTTGGAAAGCTATTGTATTGATATAGGAAGCTTTCCATTGAAAAATTAAACTAAAAAAAAATCCAACAGACAGTTACATTAAGAAGACTAGGGGTTCCAGTTACCCTTTTGAAGATTAAGGATGTTGACTAAACATTATGAGGCCGATTATTATTTTTTCCTGAGCTAGATTATTACAACAAATCACACCAACTGCAAAAAAATAAAAATTATTCTTAATAAAATAAAAATTTAATTTCTTGGAAACTCATTGAACCTCATGAAACACAAGGAAATGAATGTTCCTGTTTATGAAATTATACTAGTTCAGGCGATTTTTTGTGTCCCCAGAAAAGTTGTACGATTTGGATATAAACTGTTTTGAAAGTAAAATAACATTTATCGGGATGAAGCAATGATAACGAGGCGATAACAACAATGTAACTGGACAGCATCGCATAAATAAATTGTGTACTATTGCACATTCAGAATATTTGGACCCCATATCATATATACACTTCGAGGTATGCACCGAGAATATTTGGACCCCATATCATACATACACTTCGAAGTATGCACCGAGAATATTTGGACCCCATATATATATATACACTTCGAGGTATGCACCTAGAATATTTGGACCCCATATCATATATACACTTCGAGGTATGCACCTAGAATATTTGGACCCCATATCATATATACACTTCGAGGTATGCACCTAGAATATTTGGACCCCATATCATATATACACTTCGAGGTATGCACCTAGAATATTTGGACCCCATATCATATATACACTTCGAGGTATGCACCTAGAATATTTGGACCCCATATCATATATACACTTCGAGGTATGCACCTAGAATATTTGGACCCCATATCATATATACACTTCGAGGTATGCACCTAGAATATTTGGACCCCATATCATATATACACTTCGAGGTATGCACCGAGAATATTTGGACCCCATATCATATATACACTTCGAGGTATGCACCGAGAATATTTGGACCCCATATCATATATACACTTCGAGGTATACACCGAGAATATTTGGTAGAACCATGCAAACAAATGTTTTAGTGTCTGAAAACATAGTTATACAACATAAACATACACCATCAAATTTAACAAGTATACTGTTATAAAAAAAAATGGAAGAAAGGGGGAAATATATATATATATATATATATATATATATATATATATATATATATATATATATATAACATAACACTTCGTTACTTTAAAGCATCCTCATCCTAAATTTTATTCATCAATATTCTTGTGTTTATAATACAAATAACGCGTATATGGAAATCTGGAATTTTATTTTTTTTTTTTTTATTTTTTTTTTTTTTCTCTGAGTTCGGCTATATATATTATTATTACTATTATTTTTATTTATTCAGTTTTTTTTTCATTTATTTCACTAATATTATTTTTTATTAATTTATAAATTTATTATATTACTAGTTTTATTTATTTATTTATTTTTTTCTTCTCTTCTTATTTTTTCACCTTTTCTGGTACTAATACATTTTCCCCTCTCAAGAGTTACTGCCTTTCTCGTTTTCCCGATTCTTACGTTGTTTAGTAATTTTGTTCATTATCAAATCTTGTATATACCTTATTCACAGTATCAACAACTGTGCTATACAAGTCCTTATTTTACACCTTATTTCACGAAGTAATTGTAAACGGACCTTATTTGTAGCTAGATGAACCTTGTTCCAATGTATTTTATGTGTTTTCTTTTTAATTACAATAAAAAATGTATCTGTATAATTGTTTCGAGCACATCACCTTAGTTGCGGGTGCTCATAAATAAATGAATTAAAAAAAAAAAAAAAAAAAAAAAAAAATGAAAATATAGTTCTACTTGTTAATGGAGTTTATTGTAATAGCTGGCAACTAACAATGCTAACTTTAACGGGCCTTCTGATAATCACGTTATCGATTCAATATTGTCCACAATATGTAGAATACAATCTCGTTATTTTTGAATATTGTATTGATTCTTCATTGTTGTCCAATCAAAATAAATATTTTATTCCTTGTCAAAGATTCAAAAGAGAATAGATAAAACACCAGAGTACCAGCAACATGCTATAGTTTCTGGTTGGAACCTTCTGATAAATAGAATAACCATATTTCTAAAACACAACAGTATCTACATTACATAGAAACCTTGGAAGGATATTTTTAATAACATGTTTTAATATTATTATTGAAAATTGTAACATTTTAATATTCTTCATTTCCCTAAAACAAATCATCTTCGGTATCTGTTCAGGGAATTAGAATTAAAAAATATAGCCCCCCCCCCCAAAAAAAAAGAAAGAAATTTACAGTTGCCCAAGTTTTCCTTTCGGTTCTATGGGCTTTCTAAAACTAGATAAGGAGAAGTGAAAGAATGTTTTCATTAAGATAAAAACTAGAGTAAAAGAAGAAAGAAATCCTGAGAAACAACGGCTTAAAAATTTCGGTCTTTAAAACTTCTTCATCTCAGAATAGGTTTTTTTTCACAAGTCCTTGATACATAATTTACATTTGCCTCCTCTGAACATGGAACACCTTTCCCAGTACACACTATTTAAAATGAAGGTAAAAATGCAGTTTCCCGCCCTCCAAACCGATTTCTTTCAAACTTTGCACAATAACGTATTTTGATGCACTAAACACGAATACGATAAAAAAAAAAAAAACGTCGGATCTAACTAGGAAAGAAGTTATTAAGCACTTAAGTTCACTCTTATGCAGGTTATGAGAGCTAATGTAAACAACTAAATTTGTGACGACTTTAAGGCATAAATTACGACTTTAAGGCATACATGCTATGCGTTTCCGCTCGCTACGCTCGCTCAAGAAGATAACAAAACCCCAGTCAATCCAACTCGCTATAATTAATAGGTCTCATAACCTGCACAACAGTGAACTTAAGTGCTTAATAACTTCTTTCCTAGTTAAATCCGACGGTTTTTTTTTTATCGTATTCGTGTTTAGTGCATCAAAATACGTTATTGTGCAAAGTTTGAAAGAAATCGGTTTGGAGGGCGGGAAACTGCATTTTTACCAAAATGAATATGCCTTTAATGAAAACACAGAAATTACTTCCTGACTGAATTCCTGGGGAAGAGATGGACTTGTTAAAACAATCAGGTTTTTAAAAATGCCACACAATACATTTTTATCCTACACTTACCAGATTTTCGAAAGTCCATAAAATAAACTATGTCCAAACTGTCAAAGCTGCGTCACTTTTGCAGAATTCTTTACAGTTCCTATTCTTTATTTGATCTGAAAAGCTTCTAAATAAAACTTCAGTCCTTTCTACTAAACTTTAAAATTTTTTTTATTTGGTCATCTGTAGAAAAAAAATATCTGAAATATGTTTTTCTTCTTACTTCTTTCTACTTTCTTATTCAGAAAAAAATATTTTTTTCTTTTTCGGAAAAAGACAATTTTTAATCATTTAACAATGCTAATGACAAGATATGTTTCCGGGGGGGGGGGGGGGGGTTACCTCATTGAGACTGTTTAAAAATCGAATTTCTATCTTGGTAAATTGTCTATATTTTTAAAAATATTTTAAACATAGTTTCTCGAAACAACTTTCTTCAACTACTGTCTAAGAAAAATATTTACTCAACCGATTTTGTTATAATGTATAGCTACTTAATTTAATTTTACGAGCTTCGCAACGACGGCGACTTGCTACTTTTTTTTTTAAGATACAGTAAAAAATACAAATTTATATGTTCACAATTATCAGTAACTTATAGTACTAAATACAACAAAAGTTTGAAAAGAGCATACGACAAAAGTTAGGAGGTTTGTGTTAGGAATTATGTGCTAAACATTATTTAGAGCCTTGCTTTTTGAAATATAGTTAATATATTTACATAACTTATCACTAAAACTAACTATAATTTTTTATTAGGTCATGATGGGTGCTACATGTTGTGGTTTTCCATTAATGACCAAGTAAAATTGAGTAATAATTACATAATAGAAAATAAAAATAATAATAATAATTACACAATAGAAAAGAAAAAAAAAATTTCTTTTGTTTCTTCAGATTCTGTGATACATGTTTATGTGTTTTAAATATTGGAGTATAGAGTGTAAGTATGGGCTACCCTCTGTAAGAAGTTCTTGTAGGTCGTGTGGGATGTTCAGTTTGTCGCGTCTTTTACATTCAGTGAGTATGTGTTTAACTGTCAATGTTGTGTTACAAACTCTGCATATCGGTTTGTCTTTTTTCTCCATGAGGTAATTATGCGTGAGGAACGAGTGTCCAATGCGAAGTCTGGTCAGTACTACTTGGTCTCTTCTGGTTCCAGCTACTTAAAACATTTTTTGATTGCATGCCAACTCCAAGAGATACAATTTTAGCGCGGTTACTCCCTATCTCCATAGGGAGAACCCGCTTATGAGGTTGACCTCATGACGCAAGCATATATGCTTGTCTGTTCGCTCTCTAGCAAGCTCAAAAATGGTCCGATTTTGATGAAATTTGGCACAAAAATCTTTCTTCTAATTTGAAAGGTCAAGTTCGTTAACCAGCAGAATCCGTCTACAGAAAGATAGTTTTTGGGGCAAAATTCGCGCAAAAAAAATCGTAACGCTTACGTTTTTGAGTTCATATGCTTGCAGGTACTCGTTTTATATGTTTCTTAACATAGGAAAACGAATGAAACCATTTTCAAGACGATATCTCTAGCCGTTCCTGAGAAAAGTGGAATTAATGTTTTTGTAAGTCATTATTTTTGTTTGGGTACTTAGAATCGCGAGATTCAATTGAAATAATTTCTACATTTTGGAAATTAATCCAAACTAAGATGTTTAAATTTTGGTTACATTTGGAGTTAAGAAAGAATGCGAAAAAAAAAAAATAGACATGAAAAGTTCGGATCTTCATACATTTTTCGTAAATATCTCGATAACGGTTGGGAAATCGTGGTATGTGGAAGGTAACCATTTGAATGCTTACTAAATTCTCTACATAAAAGATTCTAAAGCAATATTCGATGGGGCAACGTCAATCAGAGATATAAGCGCTCAAAACTGAAAAAGTGTTTGTTTTGTTGTTTTTTTGTTGGAGTTTTCTTTTTGTTTATCTCACTTTTTAATTGGTTGTTTTTTGTTTTAAATTGAATTTATCAGTAAGATTAGTATTGTAGTAAAATAAGCTAAGAAACTATAAAAGGTATTGGTAATAAGTTTGGATTGGCTGTGGTAATCAAGATGGCTGTGGCCAATATCATGATGGCGTATGCATAGATTTGTTTTGAATTCTCCTATCTGTATAACCTTCCTCATAGCCTCCAACTGAAGTTATCGTTACTGAAGCACATATTTACAGTTGATTTTTACAGTAAAACGAATTTGCTAGTAAAACAAGGAACTTAAAATGACAACGAATTTTTGGTTGTTTAGAATAGAGCCTTCTCAGCAGTTGCCAAAGAGTAAGTACGTTTTCAGTACATCATTGTATTGATTTATACAGATTAAGAATTATCTGCTTCTTTGTAAGTTTGTTACTGTCAGTTTTCTGTGATTTGTGATGTTAATCTATTCAATTTTTTCGAGATGTACGTAACCGCGCTAAGATGACGCAGTTCCTGCGAGTCGGACTTGTTTTAAACTCTAAATTTCAATTAAAAAATTGTTTTTTTCTGTCTAACTGATGTCAGTTACTATTCTCTCTATTATAACGATTTTTATGTATTATTATGTGTTGTAATTTTTAACGAAATTGGTTAAGTTAATCTTCTAGTTTGATAAAAAGAGTCCTGATATTTTAACAGATATTTTATTGTATAAAAACGTTTATAATATTAATATTATAAACAATATACTATTAAAAAGTCCGACTCGCAGGAACTGCATCATCTTAGCGCGGTTCCGTTCTTATCCGAAGTGCGATTAGGAAAGGAATAGTAGCAGCTATCGGTAGGTTTTGATCTGTCGTTAAAAATATAAAATAAAATCTGAAAGAGAAGGAAGCTTAAAGCGGCACATATGGAAACTGACAGTTTTCTAAGCGGATGGGACTCTCCCGTCATCGCGACGCTCACTCTAGGAAAACTCTATTACCAATATGATTCTTATTTTCTCAGCTTTAATGAAATAATCATTCCACCGTTAAATAAACTTAAAAAACAAAAGTGAGGTAAACAGTGACAATATCCCGTTTAAAATAACAAAACTAACACGTAGTTTTAAGCACTGACTTCTCCGACTGACATTGCCCCATCGAAATTTGCTTCAGAATCTTTTTTTTAGAGAATTTAGTAAGCTTTTGAATGGTTACATCGTACTTCCCACGATTTCTTAACTGTTTTAAAGATATTAAGGGGGGGAAATGGTGCTAATAACTACCTATAGCTGCTATATTCCTTCACTAATCGCACTTGAGATAAGAACGGAACCGCGCTAAGATGAAGCAGTTCCTGCGGGTCGGACTTTTTTTTTGTCAGACAAATTAATGTGTTATGTTTATATTATAATATAAATATTATGTTTATAAGAAGAGCAAATCACTTTAATTGCGGTGTAAAATATTGTTGCTAGCTAAATCTAAGCTCATAAGGAAAAAATGGTGCTAATGACTCAGATTTCGATACACCATAAAAGAAAAAAAAAATTAAGGACAATATACAAAGATTCCGAAGTATTTCATGTCTGTTAATAAAATATTTTATTCTAATCCCAATAACGCAACACTTATACACAAATAAACTTTTTTTAGGTATCTATTTAATACGTATAAAATAAGATTATAATGAGCAATCCGCTGTGGCATACGCCAAGTACTACCACCGTGTGGAGTGCAACTAGTATAGACCGGTACGTCAGTACCACTGTTGTATGTAAACAGCGGCTGTTCTGATACTAGCAAAAATTAGAAATCCTACATTCCTACAGTTGTTTGGAGGCTTATCTTTATGACCCTAGAAAGGAACTTACAGATGACGAGGGTCCACTGGGCGATATCTGTACTGGGAATGCACTCCACCCTAAGCCTCCTAGCTCCTCACCTTTAAATTCATATGATTTCGTTCAATGAATTTAAAAAAAAAAAATTAATAAATAGATAAAAACTTCTGAAAATAGGGAATACCAAAAACAATTCTAAAGAACGAAATCAACACCAGTACAGTAATCTAGATATTCATAGGGCATCTTCGAATTCCAAGATACCGTTGAAACAAAATATTGTTTCTATATATACGTATCCTGTTTTATTGACTAATACATTTGACTACTATAAGCAATCACAAAAATAACGAGCAGTGAAAAAAAAAAAAAAACTGTAGGAAACACACAAAAAGATTCATTCAAATGAACGAAATTACCTATGTTTTAAGCACTTATTTCTCCAAATATGACCATCCCATCGCAAATGTCTTCAAAACATTTTTTGTAGAAAATTTAGAAACCTTTCGAATGGTAATCTTTTGCTTGCCAAGATTCCGAACCGTTTTCGTGATATTAATGAAAATATACGAAGTTCCCAAAACTTTTCATGTCTAAAAATGAAATATTTTATTTTAATCATTCCTTTACTCCAAACGTAACCAAATTTTCAACATATTAGTTTTGATAAAATTCAAACATGCAGAAAATGTTTCAACTGAAGCCCATGATTCTAAGTACCAAAATCAAAGACAAAAAGAACAGTTCGAATAAGCGAAATCAATTACTTTAATGTTTTAAGCACTTATTTCTCCGATTGACATCGCCTAATCAAAACTTTCATTAGAAACTTTTTTGTAGAGCATTTAGTAAGCATTCTAATGGTAATCTTTTGTTTCCCAAGATTCTCAACCTTTTTCGAGATATTAAGGAAAGTATACAAAGTTACCAAAACTTTTCATGTCTGTTCATAAAATATTTTATTCTAACCCTTCCTTAACTCCAAACGTAACATAACTTTCAACATATTAGTTTTAATGAAAGTAGAACATGCAGATAATGTTTCAACTGAATCCCGTGATTCTAAGTACCCAAACCAAAAACGGTATTCAAAAACTATTTTTCCAATTTTCTCGAAAACGGTTAAAGCTATCGCCTTGAAAATGGTTTCATTCGTTTTCCTAGCCCAAGAAGCCTATAAAAAGAGTACTTACAAGCTTATGAACTCAAAAACGTAAGCGTTACGATTTTTTCTGTGCGAATTTCGCCCCAAACGCCATCTTCTAGTGGGCGGATTTTGCTGGTTAACGAACTTGATCTTTCAAATTGGACGACTGATTTTTGTACCAAATTTCATCAAAATCGGACCATCAGGGAAGCCAGAAATGAGCGAACAGACAAATATATATATATATATATATATATATATATATATATATATATATATATATACAAATTTGAACCACCGTTATTTTCGGTCTCTAGGGGTTCTGAAACGCGAAATCTTCTTGTCGGCACTTCCGGATTGTTTCATTGTATCAACCTTATAAGCGGGGTTCCTCCCTATGGGGGAGGGAGGAACCGCGCTAAAAAACAATTTTTAAATGCCTCGATGTAGTGAAACCACTATAGATCAAATTTTCAATTAGCAAAACTTTTAATTAAGGTATATGAAGGTATGTGTTGAGGTTGCTTTGATCAAAAATTTGTGAAGTTTTTAATAAAAGATTTTCTTCGCACCAAAACTTCATTTCGCTTAGTGCTTTCATCTTCCCTTCCAGCAATTCCATAATGGTTCAATTAATAAATTGCCTTCAAGACTTTCTGGAATGCGTTTCCAAACCCCTCAGTAAGTTGTCTTTCAAAATGTAGGTGTCTGTACGCCATATTAGCGCGGTTCCTCCCTCCCCCATAGGGAGGAACCCCGCTTATAGGGTTGATACAATGAAACAATCCGGAAGTGCCGACTAGAAAATTTCGCGTTTCAGAACCCCTAGAGACCGAAAATAACGGTGGTTAAAATTTGTATATATATATATATATATATGTATATATTTATTTATATATATATATATATATATATATATATATATATATATATTTGTCTGTTCGCTCATTTCTGGCTTCCCTGATGGTCCGATTTTGATGAAATTTGGTACAAAAATCCGTCGTCCAATTTGAAAGGTCAAGTTCGTTAACCAGCAGAATCTGCCCACTGGAAGATGGCGTTTGGGGCGAAATTCGCGCAAAAAAAATCGTAACGCTTACGTTTTTGAGTTCTTAATCTTGTAAGCACTCGTTTTATAGGCTTCTTGGGCTAGGAAAACGAATGAAACCATTTTCAAGGCGATAGCTTTAACCGTTTTCGAGAAAATTGGAAAAATAGTTTTTGAATACCGTTTTTGGTTTGGGTACTTAGGATCATGGGATTCAGTTGAAACATTTTCTGCATGTTCTAATATGTTATTCATATATTAAAACTAATATGTTGAAATTTTTGTTACGTTTGGAGTTAAGGAAGGGTTAGAATAAAATATTTTATTAACAGACATAAAAAGTTTTGGTAACTTTGTATACTTTCCTTAATATCTCGAAAAAGGTTGAGAATCTTGGTAAACGGAAGAATACCATTAGAAAGCATACTAAATGCTCTACAAAAAAGGTTCTGATGAAAGTTTTGATTATACGATGTCAATCGGAGAAATAAGTGCTTAAAACTTTAAAGTAATTGATTTCGCTTATTCGAACTGTTCTTTTTGTCTGTTTTTATTCCTTGTTATTTTTTAACTGCTTATAGTTGGTTACATATATTTGATAATAAATCAGGTTAAGAAAAATAAGAAAAACAATTTAATCTTAGAGATATGGATTTTCAAGATATAGCTTTTCAAATACTTAGTGGGGTCCTTCCTGGGGCGGGAACCCATCCAGGTAAGATTGTAAATAAGACCTTTCTTGAAAGTAAAGATCCTCCTCTGCCTCCCGGCACTTTCATTGCTGACGAAGGCTACCAATGAGTAGCCAAAACGTCCTAAATATAGATTTTTTAACAAAAATCGTATTGAGGTTTCTTTAGCCGAATCCCAACCATTCCAGTTTTACTTATCACCTCGACGGCTAACTAGCTAATCTTCATGCTTTCTAGAAATGTGGATCCAAAATAATAACAGCTTCTATTTTAATCATTTTAAATGAGTCTAGAGATAAGAACGGAACCGCGCTAAGATGATGCAGTTCCTGCGAGTCGGACTTTTTTTGACATGGAATGGCTTATCAAACGATGGCATGAAGCCATCTGATGGTGTTTCTCTAATGGCACTTTTTTTTATAACATTGGAAAAAGAACCTTGGACGTGACTTTATTCCTGGGAATGTGTCCTTCTAGTCTTAATATAATTGTTCAACTTAAGAACCATACTTCAAAGATTTAAATACATTTATTCGAAATATAACACACTGTAATTGGCAACTTCACTGGAATAATATTACATTATTTTACTGACAATCAACTGAAACAAAACAAACATATTCTTACATTCTGACTGGTCATCCACAAAATTCTCGAAGAAAGAAAATAGTGATTGTGGGACTGCGAATAGGACACATACGCCTTACTTATGAATACATAATGATTATGCCTAAAAGGCCGCCAACTTTTACATCGGAATACACACACATATATATATATATATATATATATATATATATATATATATATATATATATATATATATATATATATATAAATAGTCCCGTAACAGGCCAAGAGGGCCCTGAGGGGCAAATACTGTAGAGGTATCTGATTCGTGACCATACGGCACACTAGGGAGATAGTGTGGTCAGTACTAGGCTCCGGCCGCCTGATTTCCCCTTGGCTGCTTCGACTGCTAGAGTCATTAGCACCCAAGGTACCCATCTATAAATTTATTAAAGGCTGGGTTGGCCTAGGGAGGCCGAATTCCACCCATGAACGAAGATACTAGAAGAAAAAAGATGCTTGCTCGGGAATTAAACTCAGGTCCTCCAACTTATTAGTCACGTGCTCTATCACTGAGCTAACCTCGACCCCACATACATATAAAGAAGTCAAACATAATAATAATAAAGTATACATATATAATATAATATAAACATTCCCATAATATCAAAGTGAAGAGATAGTGAGAAATTGTAGAATATCGGGGTTCCGCCATTTGTTGAATAAAACTACATTTTATTACTAAAATGAGTAATACATATTTGCCAACTAGCACTCTGGGCACACTTTGAAATTTAGCCCCCAAAGTACGGAGCTGTTCTCTCTCTCTCTTGCATAGCCCTGAAGATGGCTTTTAATTCAAGCCGAAACGTTGTAGCACAATTCGGAAGTGCCGACTAGAAAATTTCATGTTTCAGAAACCATAGATCACTAAAATAACGGTAAAACGCCCGTCATGCAGGAGCTGAATAACTAAGCACTTTCCTCAGAATTGGGTAGTCACGATTGCATTCCTGAATAATTTGATTAAAATAACCTATATAGATAAATAAAATAAAAACATAAATAACATAAATAAACACAATAAATGATTTTGTTGGTTAACGAACTCGTCAAATCGTTTGATTGGGGAATACTACATACCATGTTTCGTGGGGAGGAAACAAAAACTCTGGCTGGTATCGTGTTACGGACACATATATAACTATATATATGTATATATAAATATATATATATATATATATATATATATAAAAATTTTAACTCGGGTCATTTTCGGTGTCTACTAGGTAGAATCGATAAAGATTCGAAGAAATTTTTCAAAAATTCCGTCATGAGTCCAACCTCAATAGCTACTTTCCTTCGGAGGAAAGTACTAACAGACTTTGTGTGATTTCAAATATGAGGTTCGAAACCCAGCAGAATCCGTTCACCGGTACCGGTTTTTTGGGCGAAATTCGCGCGAACAAAATCTCAACGCTTAGGTTTTTGAACGTATTATAAGTCATTTTTTTGCGGTAAATCTAATGAAGCTGAGGAAATTGTATTTTTCTTTGGATTTTTATACATATTCTTATAAAATATAAAATAAAGTTCCTTTACCTAATAAAGTTCCGTAATACAAACCCGGAGAAAACCTTGCTTGAAGATTTGTTTGTTTGCTTGCGGCGTTTTTGGGCGAAAGAACCCCCATGGTCGTCATCGCCCTACCGTGCAAAACAGCTACACGAATCATTCACCGCATGCTCCTGAGTATCTTTCTCTCTCTCTCTCTTTTTTTTTTTTTTTCTTCTTCCCCCTTTTTTTTTTTCTCAAATATATAACCGGTACTCTTTTATTTTTAATTATTTATTTTTAAATTCCATCTTTTTTTTTTTCTTTTTTTAATAACCGGTACTCTTTTATTTTTAAATTCCATTTTTTATGTTTCTTTTGTTTTATATATATTTTTTCCCCCTTTATACCGGTACTTTTCATTTTATATGTGTATATATATATATATTTATATATATATATTTATATATATATATATATATATTTTTTTTTTTTTTTTTTTTTTTTTTTTTTTTGGGCACTTTCAATCTCCCTACTAAGAACTTAACAGAATATAACTGAATCTAATATTAAAAGTATACACTAAAAAAGGTAAAAACAGGTGTAACAGCTAAAAGGTTAACAAAGGAAAATATGGTAACAAAAAATATCACAGCAATGAGTTAAACAGGCAAATAAAACTAAACAAGAGGTAACAAAAGTATCAAGGAAAAAACAATTGGTTCTCCGAATAAAAAGCTAAGGATAAATCAATAAATAGAAAGATAAAATACATAAATAGAGGTAATAGAAACATAAACTTATATACACCTATATTCAAGGATACGAGCCAAAGAAAACTGTATAGCTGAAGATTTGATATTGTTCAATTATATGTGAAATATTACGACTTTCTATTTTGTGGTTTCCAAAACACACCAGTGATAAGTATTAAATGGAAACACGCTGATTATACGTTTTCTGTAATTCCTATTTAGAATATTCTATTCTATTTCCATTCATTCTGCTTGGGCTAAAACCCTTCGGAAAAAAAAAAAACCGCTAATTAAAATTGTTTACACTCTGTTGAGGAAATAATTCGTTTAATAGTCAGTTGTAATTATCCACAGCATGTTGTTGTTTTTTTTTAAATAATAAACCGGAGTATTTCAAATTATATTTTTTGTTCTATTTCTTTTAGCGTTTCATCACTGACAACTGTTCTGTTGTAGATAGTGGAGAGAATGTATTTTAAAGATATGTAAATAACTATTTTCAAAGCTTTTTAAATTAGTCAAAACTACTGATGAACTTAGAGATAATGTTTTTCCCTTGCTTTTTAATGCAAGCTCTACAATTCTTGGATCTCCTAGTTTTATCATTCATGTTTTTGAAGGAATAAAATTAGAACAACTTTTTATATTAGCATAAACATTCGTATGATAAAATTACTGAATAAATTACATGAGGAAGCTGGTTTTGGAAAGATAATTCTTTGAGATTTTAATTGAATTTAAAACTGTTAAAAAAAAAAAGGTCGGAATATTCAGAGAAAGGGGCTAACGCTCGATTCAAAGAGTTATTTTTCGACTGACATAGATTTTAAAAATAATACGAGATCATATGACGATAATAAACCAAAAAACAGACAGACTAAGGTGCAGTAATTGAAACGAGGACCTTACAGTGAAACACATACTGATAAACTGTAGACTGAGAGACAACTTACAAATACCACATAACATAATTAGCATACTATCACCAGGTAGCCCTCGCATCAACAAAATGCTCCAACATTTGAAAACATTCAACATATACTCAACAAATTAATAAAACTGGACGAATCCAATATGGTGTCAAATAGTCAGCTGTTCGATAATCGATCTGTCATATCTTTAAAATTGATTTTGATTTCCAGATGAAATATAGTCCTATAACACATATAAAAAAAAAAATAATAAAAAATCTATTCACAACCCACGTTTTGATTTTGAAAACATCAGAATATTAGGGAAAGAAAGAAATAGAATGAAAAGAAAGATTAAAGAAAACATACACATCATTAAAACGAAAAAGAAAGTATAATTAAAAAAACGGAAATACACCATCTTAATAATATTTTAATTAATTAATTTGATAAAAAATAGGAAAAAGGTGGATAGATTTTTTTTATTTTTTTTAAAAAAAAGTTTTATAGGACTATATTTCATCTGGAAATTAAAATCTATTTTAAAGATATGACAGATCGATTATCGATCAGCTGACTATTTGACACCATATTGGATTCGTTCAGTGAATGACCAGTCTAGACGAGGCCCTGCTAGTGGAAGGTTCTCCTCCTCAAGTTGAGGATGAAGTTGTGTATTAACTATATTCCCCTGAAGAGGCGTCAAAATGGTGCGAAACATGTAGGGAAGATAAATAAAAAGTGTGAAAGTGTGTGGCGGAATTTTATTGACCTTCCGCCTTATTCGCGAATTCTATATATTTGAGCTAAGGGTCATTTAATGATTAATTAAACATAAAATGAAATTTTCCATTGACATTCGTCCACATAAAAGGTAAAAATCCCATTGACATAATTTTAATTTGAAGTAATTATATATATTATTATTCTTGTGGATGACCCAAAATATTTCTTAATGCGTTTCGTTCTTTTAGGCTTAGGGTCGGGAAAAAGTAGTACTTCCTTGTGTCACACCACTTTATTATTTTTTTTTTTTTTTTTTTTTTTTTTTTATTTTTTTTTTTTTTTTTATTTTTTTTTTTTTTCTGCCCTACATGTTTCGTGCTTAATTTTTCCCGACCCTAAGCCTAAAAGAACGAAACGCATTAATATATATATATATATATATATATATATATAATTACTTCAAATTAAAATTATGTCAATGGGATTTTTACTTTTTATAAATAAATAAAATATAACAAAATGAATAGCCAACGGCCATAGCCACGTTGAATACACCGGTTCCCGTAGATCACCGAAGTTAAGCAACGTCGGGCGTGGTCAGTACCTGAATGGGTGACCGACCACGTGCTGTTGGCATTATAAAAGGGTGGCAACCTGTAGATAGCCCGGCGCTAATGGCCAAGTTGTAGATGCGCCGTAAAAAAAAAAAAAAAAAAAAAAAAAAAAAAAAAAAAAAAAAAAAAAAAAAAAAAAAAAATGAATAAAACTAAAAACAACAAAATAATAATAAATAACGTAATAGAAATATGTATATATATATATATATATATATATATATATATATATATATATATATACATATTTCTATTACGTTATTTATTATTATTTTGTTGTTTTTAGTTTTATTCATTTTGTTATATTTTATAATTATTTATTTAATTTTATTTACTTATTTCTCTTTTTCTTTTGGACTCAGACTGATTTTCATAGTCATAAAACTGTGAGGAGATCATTGCCAAAAGTTGTGGGACTCTAAAAACAAATAAATAAATAATAGCATGACTGCTGTGCGTTTCCGCTCGCTTAGCTCGCTCCAGGTTATATCGAAACTCTAGTCAAGCCAACTCTTTGATAATATATATCACTGGTTTTTTGGTGGAAAGTGGGCCGATATACAATTTAACAAGGCTTCAAAACAGTCTCTTTTTTTCCTTTATATAGTCAACTAATGATGCTTGGCAAATCCCAAAGAAGCATTTTCGTATTAGGAACAGCAACACAACACAAAGAACATGGGGAAAAATCGCGTTAAAAACATAAATGTAGAAATGAATTGCGTTAAAAACAGAAAGTAAACAAGACGGTTATTACAAACATCAAGGCCAATAGAATTTCCCTAAATTCAGATTAACGCGCCTCAGCTGATGGTCTAGATCGCTGAACGAGACCCAAATCTCTAACCTGTGGTGTAGCTAATACGTAAGTACCGAATCAGTTCCTATTCTCTTGAACTTGTCGCGTTTACTAATAAAATTTGTCACTTGTCATTTGTCACATAATATATTGTAATTCAATTAACAATTACGAATACGATTAAATTGTATTTGTAATTCTTGAATTAGAATTACATCAAGAGTAATAATTCAATTAAAACATGAATTGCAATTACATTGTAATCCTGTAATGTAATTGAAGTACTAATTATGTATTTCTAATATCAATTACCAAGAATTGTAATTGAATTACAATTGTAATTCAATTACAATTGTAATTCAATTAACAATTACGAATACGATTAAATTGTATTTGTAATTCTTGAATTAGAATTACATCAAGAGTAATAATTCAATTAAAACATGAATTGCAATTACATTGTAATCCTGTAATGTAATTGAAGTACTAATTTTGTATTTCTGATATCAATTACCAAGAATTGTAATTGAATTACATTGTAATCCTGTAATGTAATTGAAGTACTAATTATGTATTTCTGATATCAATTACCAAGAATTGTAATTGAATTACAATTGTAATTCAATTACAATTGTAATTCAATTAACAATTACGAATACGATTAAATTGTATTTGTAATTCTTGAATTAGAATTACATCAAGAGTAATAATTCAATTAAAACATGAATTGCAATTACATTGTAATCCTGTAATGTAATTGAAGTACTAATTTTGTATTTCTGATATCAATTACCAAGAATTGTAATTGAATTACATTGTAATCCTGTAATGTAATTGAAGTACTAATTATGTATTTCTGATATCAATTACCAAGAATTGTAATTGAATTACAATTGTAATTCAATTACAATTGTAATTCAATTAACAATTACGAATACGATTAAATTGTATTTGTAATTCTTGAATTAGAATTACATCAAGAGTAATAATTCAATTAAAACATGAATTGCAATTACATTGTAATCCTGTAATGTAATTGAAGTACTAATTTTGTATTTCTGATATCAATTACCAAGAATTGTAATTGAATTACAATTGTAATTCAATTACAATTGTAATTCAATTAACAATTACGAATACGATTAAATTGTATTTGTAATTCTTGAATTAGAATTACATCAAGAGTAATAATTCAATTAAAACATGAATTGCAATTACATTGTAATCCTGTAATGTAATTGAAGTACTAATTTTGTATTTCTGATATCAATTACCAAGAATTGTAATTGAATTACATTGTAATCCTGTAATGTAATTGAAGTACTAATTATGTATTTCTGATATCAATTACCAAGAATTGTAATTGAATTACAATTGTAATTCAATTACAATTGTAATTCAATTAACAATTACGAATACGATTAAATTGTATTTGTAATTCTTGAATTAGAATTAAATCAAGAGTAATAATTCAATTAAAACATGAATTGCAATTACATTGTAATCCTGTAATGTAATTGAAGTACTAATTTTGTATTTCTGATATCAATTACCAAGAATTGTAATTGAATTACATTGTAATCCTGTAATGTAATTGAAGTACTAATTATGTATTTCTGATATCAATTACCAAGAATTGTAATTGAATTACAATTGTAATTCAGTTAATCCAAATTGAATTATTTTTTCAATTACTGTAATTGATATTTTCAGACTTTTCAATTACAATTAAAAAATGGAATTCATAATTCAAATATCATTTGAATTACATTTTAATTCAAATTTACACAACACTGCACGTGGGTAAATGCGCTTAAGAGACAAGATCGTCTCTCGTTCGTCGCACACGATTTTCAGATTTATCGAATGTGTAACGCTGATCCATTGTAATCATAACATTCTGCACTTTAAAAATAGCCCATAATGACAGAGAGATTTTCATTTAGGATAACTAAGTCCTTGCGCCATGTTGGAATTAAATACTGTAAAATCTTCTTATTCCGGGAAGCCCCAGGAAGTGAAGAAGTGTTTCCTGCATTTTGCCGGCTCAGTACTTCTATTCTCTTGGTCTAGCCTCAGAAAACCGCAGTCTGTCCAGTGTTGGAATTCTCCTAACTCTGTGTTAGCCTTTCTCCTCCATGATCTGCTTTATGTGTCAATGGCTGCCAAAGAACTTGCTAAATAGAATGTCCGACTCACAGGAACAGCATCATCTATGCTGGTATCCGTTCTTATCTCTGGTTTCACTTAAAAAGATTAGAACAGAAACAGTTAATGTTGTGTCTTTCATGGGCGTATATAGGAAATAATTTCGGGAGGGGCTGGGAAAATTTCGGGGGGGGGGCTGAGATCATTTCCGGGGTATGGAATATGAAAAATTTAGAGCTTGGAATAGTTAAAATAAACTATTTGTTTTTTAACTAAGTGATCTTATTTAATTTATTTTTAAGGTTTTTATGACACATTTTTACCATCAAATGAAAATTTCGAGAGTCCCCCTTATATACGCCCATGGTCTTAACCTCTCATGTAAAATGTTAACTTAGCGCACTAGTATTCCTAAGGTGACCACGGAGGCCGGGTGGCCGTGATTGTTAAGGCGTGAGCACTTGACATTCCGTGCCAAGGGTCGTGGGTTCGATTCCCACTAGAGTTGCTGACTTTTCTTTGAAAAAAAAAGAAAAGACAAATAAATGTTATAAATGTTATATTTCATCTGTAAATTAAAATTTAATATTAATGATATGACATCTCGATTATCCATCAGCTGACTATTTTACACCATATTGGATTCGTTCTGTCCATGACCAGTCTAGACGTGGCCCTGCTAGTGGAAGGTTCTCCTCCTCAAGTTGAGGCTGAAGTTGTGTTTTGAAGCATATTCCCCTGAAAAGGCACATAAATGGTGCGAAACATGTGGGAAGTTAAATAAAAATTGTGAATGTGTGTGGTGTTATGTTATTGGCCTTCCAACTTTTTCAATAATTCTCTGAATTATGGTTTGGGTCTTATTTCGGAAAAAAATGTGGCATTAATTTTGTTTAATCTTCTATCTACTATATATTTGTCAAATACCACTCACTCACTCACTCACTCACTCACTGGCCTATCATCGCCCAGCCCAAGCCGCTCGACAGAAAATTTTGAAATTTTGCATGGACACTCCCTATATAACGTAGGCATTCACTAAGAAAGGATTTTTTGATATTCGAATTTTTAAGTATTTTTAGAGGGGTTTAAAGTTTGAGTTGGTTAGAGCATGCAAGCCTAGGCAGCAATAAACTGTCTGTAAATTACTAGAAATAAACTGTCACTCATAGAGTTTTAATTGCGTTTCTTTTCTCTCTGTTCCCGTCGGATAGGCTTGCCATATTTTTGGAAAGGTAAACCGGGACACATTAATATGGGATGGGCATACCAGGGGGGGTTGGGAATAAAAACAGTACAAATTATAAGCAAAATGGTGAGTTTTAAGCCTTGCAAGTAACGGGAAGGGGGGATCCTGAACTGTTAGTCTACCCAAACCTTAAAATCTAGAACGGAACTTTTTTTGCTACTTGATTTTCTTAAAATAATCTCTCAGCCAAATAGTAGTGTCTGGCAGCTGGCAGCGCTGTGCAGGTAGTTCCAGCGTTTTACAGTTAGATTACTTCTCATATCTTTGACACTGTGAGCAGTAGTAAAAATGTTGATTGTAGAAAAGTAACCTATTTATAAAAGATTCTTATAAACATGAATTCATTAATTTTTACATCTTACAGCCTTTTCCGGGACATTGATAAAACCGGGTGGGACACCGAAACAATTGCAAAATACCGGGACAGTCGCGGTCAAACCGTGATGACCTCGCCTATAACCTTGGTAATGCTCGCAAATATAATGGGTGTTTCCAAATAACTTTTTGGAAACATAAACTTTTAAATTTTAGCGCCCATTGAATAACATATAGTATGACGGGAACCGTGCTATAATAAACTGCACAAAATTGTATAGTAACGTAATTTTAATGAAACATTATTTAACGCAATAAAATAACTACTTATCTGCCGTGACGAAGCACGGGTATTCAGCTAGTAACTGTTATATAGTAAAGAAAATACATTTTAGAAAACATATTTATTTTTGTAAAATACTTCAAAACATCAACATACTGATAAAAATAAGTTAAATCACACAATACCCACTCTTGTACTGCATTTCCTCTTCTAACAATACCACTTGGATGGAAAGTTTTCTTCTAGCTGTAACTTCATTGGATGCCCTTTGCCGTAAACCTTAGTAATCGGTAAGATCCTTTTGTTCTGTAGAAACCTTAGTGCATTATATCAAGTCCTGATATGGTCATTTAACTGAAATATATTCATTACGTCTGAGTCAAGATCACAAAAGAAACTGTAACAAAATCAGGAAATTGTCTAAGGTTACCACAATATATCCATACATATTTCATAGCGTCAAATTTATTTTATTTAATAAAAATAATGACAGTTACCCGTGATAGGCCCCGTACCAAACAAATAGGCCCTATAGTTTTATTTAGAAGGTTCACTCAAAAATTGTTAAAGTTAGCGCATTCGAAATGGCTTTCTTTGGGCCATTTTTGTATACCACGAACATCAGATCTGGAAGAGATAAATATATACATCTATATGTAAAAATTGGACCCACCTTTCCTAAACACCCATGGCGAAGCAGGGGATATTTTTTCGTTCGAATGAAAAAGTCAACCTTCAGCAGGCGGGACTCGAACCCTCCCCTCACAACCATTTCATTTTTTTTTTTAAAGGTTCATCTGCGTCTAGGACATTACCGCCGGGCTATCAATAGGTTGCCACCTTTCCTGAACGTCCATGGTGGATCAGAGAATTCCTTCAGCGGGCCCATATTCATAAATTTCATCCTCTTTTAGCGCGGTTCCTCCCTCTCCCATAGGGAGGAACCCCGCTTATAGGGTTGATACAATGAAACAATCCGGAAGTGCCGACTAGAAAATTTCGCGTTTCAGAACCCCTAGAGACCGAAAATAACGGTGGTTCAAATTTGTATATATATATATATATATATATATATATATATATATATATGTATATATTTATATATATATATATATATATATATATATGTTGTTTTTCAAGTTACTTCGCTGGGAATTAAATGTGTTTTTCATTCGGCATCTGTCTCCAGCGGTCTTGCTCCTCCTAACATCGCAATATTTCGCCGGATTAAGGCCCGGCGTAAGGGCCACAGGTAGAGGGAGGATGAGGGAGGAGGTGTCCTTATTCTGCATTAATGCACTTGAAGGCGGTAAGTAAAGGAGAAAAAGGTGTAGGATTCCCAAAGGGAGGTATGTGTAATGTGCTGTGTGGGGCACAGCGATAGAGGAGGAGGTAAAGCGAAAGATAGTCGGAGAGTAGAAGAAAGAAGAAAGGGGAAGAAGGTCAGTTATACTGTCTTACGTGTCAAGTGTCAGTGTAACTTGTGTTAGTTGGGTTGTTCCTAGCGTGTTCTAAAATGTGTTGTGTTCTAGTACGTCTACTAGTCGTCGTGTGAACTCTGTTGGTCCTTGCCAGCGTCCTGGTCGTCCAGGTGGTGTGATGTCGTTAAAGAGTGGATTGTCATGGTACTTAAGTCCGTCAAAGAATTTGATGTGACGTCTTTTTATGAATTCTGAAACTGTAGGGAGTTCTAAAAGTTTGTGTAAGTCGGGGGCTTTGAGTTTATTGTGTGAGGTGCTCCGTGTGACTGTTTTGAGTATTCGGTTCTGAAAAGATTGTAGTGTTCTGAGTATGGTGGGGTTCAGAAACCGAAAGAGTGGTGTGCCGTATAGTAGTGCCGGTCGTAGGACTCCTTTGTATATGAGTAGCTTCAGTCTTAGTGAGAGGTTTGGTGAATTGAGTAAATATCCAAGAGAGCGGGCTTTCGTCCTGACAAGCTTTAGCTTCTTGGTAAAGTGTGTGTGAAAACTGAGGTGTGTACCTAAGTGTATCCCCAAGTAATTGATGTGTCTTTTTAACTTGTTTCTTTTGTTTCTAACCGTGAAATACTTGGGGCGTGCTCGTGTTGAATTGCCATGAAAGGCGAAGAGTAGTGCGTCTGTCTTAGTCGGGTTAACTGTGATGTGTATTCGTCGCAGTTCGTCTACTACGTCTACGCAAACCTCTTCAGCTTGTTTTAATGCCTTTGAATGTGACATGGATGTGCTGTATATCGCGATATCGTCGGCATATGCGGCTATTTTTGTGTCTGGGTACTGTTCACCGACGATTTCTGATGTGTAAATGGAAAAGAGTGTTGGTGCGAGTACTGACCCCTGTGGTACACCGCAGGGGATTGGGTGTGTGCTGGAGAGGCTTGCCCCTACCCTAACCTTCATAGTACGTCCGTATAGGAAAGAGTGTATTATGTTATAGAGTTGTTCTGGACATCCGTAAGTTCTGAGTTGCTGCATGAGTATATTATGTGAAACAGAGTCAAAAGCTTTCGTACAGTCAATCGATATGAGTACTGTAGTCCGGTTCATGAGCATGTTGTTTGTGATGTGTGATTGGAGCCTTACTAGCTGGTGTTCTGAACTGTGTGCAGGGCGGAAGCCGAACTGCTCAGAAGGGATTATATCCTCCTCTGCGCAAAAGTCTTTCAGATATCTCAGTATGATCTTTTCATACACTTTTGATAGATGAGGCAGTAGGCTTATGGGTCTGTAGTGTTCAGGTGTATCGCCCTTTTTGTTAGGTTTGAGTAGTGGAGTGATGATGGCGTGTCTCCAGTGTTCGGGGAAGTGTCTGAGGCGGAGGCATGTGTTATATATGTGTACGAGATAGTGTAGTCCTTTTCTCGGTAGCTGTTTGAGTAATATGTACTGGAGTCTGTCATGTCCTGGGGATTTATTCCCTCGTGTCTGTCTGAGTATGGCTGTCAGTTGTTTTGGTGAGACGTACATGTAATTGTCTTGTAGTGTAAGTCTGTATTCAGGTGTACGGTCTTTGTTGCGAGTCTGAGCGTCATGTGTGTAGTAGGTAGCGAGTATGTCCGCCTGGTCTTTTTCGTCTAGTAGAGTATCTTGTCTGTGTATTTTTACTGTGTTAGTCTTATGCGTGCGTGTTCGTATGAGCCTCCAGAATTGCTTGAAGTCACCATGTGTCTGCCTGAGTTTCTCATGCCACATGGACGTCTTCCATTGTGACATGAGAGTGCGTATTTGTGTAGTGAGTGAATTTAGTGCAGTTTTATAGTGTCTGTCTCGTGTTCTGTACCAGATGTTTTTGATATTGTTTCGTTGTTTGATGAGTGTGAGAATGTGTTGTGGTGGTTTCCTAAGATTTGGAGGTGCTGGCGCGAACTTAGGAATGCTCGAGTCGGCCGCGAAGGTGATTGTGTCTGTGAATTGTTTAATGGCCTCGTCGAGAATTTGTGTGTCATGTATGGGTGTAATAGGGGGGGTGTGTTCGTGTATGAGGTGTTTGTATTTGTGCCAGTCTGCCTTACTGTAGTGGTAGTTTGTGGCTGTGGGTGTGGGGATGTGCCCGTGTAGTTCGTATAGGACCGGCCTGTGGTCTGATGTGATAAAATCGAGTGCAGTGCACGCGGTTATTACGTGTGGTTGTCGCGTAACTAGCAAGTCAATCGTTGAAGTCATGCTGGGATCTGCGAAATGTCTGAATGTGTGTGTGCCTGGGTGTATGACTGTCAGGGGGTATTTAGTCAGCTTAGTCCCTGCGGGGTTATTTCTCGTATTATGCCAGGCAGTGTGTCTAGCGTTCAGGTCACCTATGAGTATGTGTCGTCTGTCTGTCGAAGTTTCCGAAAGGAGAAGTCCCAGTCGTGAAAGTCGTCCTCTCGGTCTCCGATAGTATGCGGTCAGTTTGTACGTCTTGTTCAGTTTTACTATAATTGTCAGAACAAAATTGTATTCGTCTGGGTCTATGATAGGGACCTCTGTGAACTTGGCACCCCACTTTCGAAAAAAAATATGACAATAGACTCAAAAAATTGCAAATCGTTTGTAGTTATTTGTAGTGAAAAAAATTTCGTTTGTAGTTGCCCCGTTTTTGAGAACCGCGGGGTCAAAAAATACCCCGCACCCGACTTCAACCCATTGGAACCAAACCACTTTTATTCGACGTAAAATCGTTTGTAGTTGTTTGTAGTGAAAGAATTTTCGTTTGTAGTTGCCTAGAAAAAAAGTTACAGCCGCTTTATGAATTTTCAAAATGGCGACTTTTTTAGTTTTAGGGGTGCGTGTTTTCTTAAGGTCTCAATTCGTTCTAAATCGTTTGTAGTTGATAGTTTTGAAAGAATTTTCGTTTGTAGTTGCCTAGAAAAAAAGTTACAGCCGGTTTATGAATTTCCAAAATGGCGACTTTTTTAGTTTTCGGGGTGCGTGTTTTCTTATGATCTTAAATCGTTCTAAATCGTTTGTAGTTAATAGTTTTGAAAGAATTTTCGTTTGTAGTTGCCTAGAAAAAAAGTTACAGCCGCTTTATGAATTTTCAAAATGGCGACTTTTTTAATTTTAGGGGTGCGTGTTTTCTTATGGCCTCAATTCGTTCTAAATCGTTTGTAGTTAATAGTTTTGAAAGAATTTTCGTTTGTAGTTGCCTAGAAAAAAAGTTACGGCCGCTTTATGAATTTTCAAAATGGCGACTTTTTTAGTTTTAGGGGTGCGTGTTTTCTTAAGGTCTCAATTCGTTCTAAATCGTTTGTAGTTGATAGTTTTGAAAGAATTTTCGTTTGTAGTTGCCTAGAAAAAAAGTTACAGCCGCTTTATGAATTTCCAAAATGGCGACTTTTTTAGTTTTTGGGGTGCGTGTTTTCTTATGGCCTCAATTCGTTCTAAATCGTTTGTAGTTAATAGTTTTAAAAGAATTTTCGTTTGTAGTTGCCTAGAAAAAAAGTTACAGCCGGTTTATGAATTTCCAAAATGGCGACTTTTTTAGTTTTCGGGGTGCGTGTTTTCTTATGATCTTAAATCGTTCTAAATCGTTTGTAGTTAATAGTTTTGAAAGAATTTTCGTTTGTAGTTGCCTAGAAAAAAAGTTACAGCCGCTTTATGAATTTTAAAAATGGCGACTTTTTTAGTTTTAGGGGTGCGTGTTTTCTTAAGGTCTCAATTCGTTCTAAATCGTTTGTAGTTGATAGTTTTGAAAGAATTTTCGTTTGTAGTTGCCTAGAAAAAAAGTTACAGCCGCTTTTTGAATTTTCAAAATGGCGACTTTTTTAGTTTTAGGGGTGCGTGTTTTCTTAAGGTCTCAATTCGTTCTAAATCGTTTGTAGTTGATAGTTTTGAAAGAATTTTCGTTTGTAGTTGCCTAGAAAAAAAGTTACAGCCGGTTTATGAATTTCCAAAATGGCGACTTTTTTAGTTTTCGGGGTGCGTGTTTTCTTATGATCTTAAATCGTTCTAAATCGTTTGTAGTTAATAGTTTTGAAAGAATTTTCGTTTGTAGTTGCCTAGAAAAAAAGTTACAGCCGCTTTATGAATTTTCAAAATGGCGACTTTTTTAATTTTAGGGGTGCGTGTTTTCTTATGGCCTCAATTCGTTCTAAATCGTTTGTAGTTAATAGTTTTGAAAGAATTTTCGTTTGTAGTTGCCTAGAAAAAAAGTTACGGCCGCTTTATGAATTTTCAAAATGGCGACTTTTTTAGTTTTAGGGGGTGCGTGTTTTCTTAAGGTCTCAATTCGTTCTAAATCGTTTGTAGTTGATAGTTTTGAAAGAATTTTCGTTTGTAGTTGCCTAGAAAAAAAGTTACAGCCGCTTTATGAATTTCCAAAATGGCGACTTTTTTAGTTTTTGGGGTGCGTGTTTTCTTATGGCCTCAATTCGTTCTAAATCGTTTGTAGTTAATAGTTTTAAAAGAATTTTCGTTTGTAGTTGCCTAGAAAAAAAGTTACAGCCGGTTTATGAATTTCCAAAATGGCGACTTTTTTAGTTTTCGGGGTGCGTGTTTTCTTATGATCTTAAATCGTTCTAAATCGTTTGTAGTTAATAGTTTTGAAAGAATTTTCGTTTGTAGTTGCCTAGAAAAAAAGTTACAGCCGCTTTATGAATTTTAAAAATGGCGACTTTTTTAGTTTTAGGGGTGCGTGTTTTCTTAAGGTCTCAATTCGTTCTAAATCGTTTGTAGTTGATAGTTTTGAAAGAATTTTCGTTTGTAGTTGCCTAGAAAAAAAGTTACAGCCGCTTTTTGAATTTTCAAAATGGCGACTTTTTTAGTTTTAGGGGTGCGTGTTTTCTTAAGGTCTCAATTCATTCTAAATCGTTTGTAGTTGATAGTTTTGAAAGAATTTTCGTTTGTAGTTGCCTAGAAAAAAAGTTACAGCCGCTTTATGAATTTCCAAAATGGCGACTTTTTTAGTTTTAGGGGTGCGTGTTTTCTTATGGTCTCAATTCGTTCTAAATCGTTTGTAGTTAATAGTTTTGAAAGAATTTTCGTTTGTAGTTGTCTAGAAAAAAAGTTACAGCCGCTTTATGAATTTTCAAAATGGTGACTTTTTTAGTTTTAGGGGTGCGTGTTTTCTTAAAGTCTCAATTCGTTCTAAATCGTTTGTAGTTAATAGTTTTGAAAGAATGTTCGTTTGTAGTGTCCTAGAAAAAAAGTTACAGCCGGTTTATGAATTTCCAAAATGGCGACTTTTTTTAGTTTTCGGGGTGCGTGTTTTCTTATGGTCTCAATTCGTTCTAAATCGTTTGTAGTTAATAGTTTTGAAAGAATTTTCGTTTGTAGTTGCCTAGAAATTAAGTTACGGCCGCTTTATGAATTTCCAAAATGGCGACTTTTTTTAGTTTTAGGGGTGCGTGTTTTCTTATGGTCTCAATTCGTTCTAAATCGTTTGTAGTTGATAGTTTTGAAAGAATTTTCGTTTGTAGTTGCCTAGAAAAAAAGTTACAGCCGCTTTATGAATTTCCAAAATGGCGACTTTTTTTAGTTTTAGGGGGTGCGTGTTTTCTTATGGTCTCAATTCGTTCTAAATCGTTTGTAGTTAATAGTTTTGAAAGAATTTTCGTTTGTAGTTGCCTAGAAAAAAAGTTACAGCCGCTTTATGAATTTCCAAAATGGCGACTTTTTTAGTTTTAGGGGTGCGTGTTTTCTTAAGGTCTCAATTCGTTCTAAATCGTTTGTAGTTAATAGTTTTGAAAGAATTTTCGTTTGTAGTTGCCTAGAAAAAAAGTTACAGCCGCTTTGTGAATTTTCAAAATGGCGACTTTTTTTATTTTTAGGGGGGTGCGTGTTTTCTTATGGTCTCAATTCGTTCTAAATCGTTTGTAGTTAATAGTTTTGAAAGAATTTTCGTTTGTAGTTGCCTAGAAAAAAAGTTACAGCCGCTTTATGAATTTTCAAAATGTCTGTGAATATATATATATATATATATATATATATATATATATATATATATATATATATATATAAATATATTTTATATATAACTTCGGGAATTTATGATTTTCCATTTTAACTTAATTTTCAATGCTCAAAATATTATGCAACCTTATTGAAATTGGTTTGTCAGTAGTTTCTACCGCCAACATATGAAAAAGAGCGAATCGCTTCTTTCGCAAGCTTTTTATTAAATAAATAAATAAATTATTTAAGTTTTTTTACAATTTTCGAAGATTTTTATGAATAAAATTCAATATTGATACAAATGTATTCGTCTGTCAATTATCTTGTGTATTGTTAAATGTTCTGTATGTTTTGTTACATTAATCCAACAAAAAAAAATATTTACAAGCAATCAATCAATATTTATTTGAACCTATACATATTGTATTTTTTACCAATGGTTTAGAAACAACAACAAAAAAAATATCTATAAAACAAAAATCAATCGCTAAATGTGTTGCTAAGCGCAAATCTCGAGAGCAGCTGAACCAATTTCGTTAATTCTTTTTTTTATAATATTCTTTAAAGTACAAGGATGGTTCTTACGGAGAGAAAAGTCCGTCACGCAGGAGCTGCATAACTAAGCACTTTCCTCAGAATTTGGGTTGTGTAGACTGGTTTCCAGAACAATTTGCTTAAAATATCCTACATAAATAAAATAAAAACGTGAATAGTTCTCTTTTAATTTTGTAATGAGTAACTGATCAATTATTAATTTGCTTCCAGAGTTATGTTTACACATGGTACCTACTACACTACGTAATAAATGCAAAACAACTTCATAGTTTCGTCTTTTAATCTGACGCAGGAACAGGATACAGGCCCTCTAGTGGGAGATAGCGCCCCTTGCAGCGGCCTTGCGAACCTACGTCTGGCGGGTTATTCTATTGAAATATATTGCAAAGTAAACCCCCCTTTCCGATTGACCGATTTAGCTCATTTTTACAACACTTCTTTCCCATGAGTTACCCATGACGTATATCGCGTTTCGTTACAATACAGCAGAAATTACGACCGGTATGAGTATATTAGTAATTTGGGTCCTGAGTAAACCCCCCCCCCCTCCTAATGAACCGATTTAGTTTTTTTTTACAATACATATGCACCTGTAGATTACCACTACAAATGCCGAGTTTCGTCGAAATATAACAAAAATAATTGTAGTGGCAAATTGGTACTGTGAGTCCGGAGTAAACCCCCCTCCTAATGAACCGATATAGTTTATTTTTATAACGTATTCCTCTCTTGAGATCAACATAACGAATACCGAGTTTCGTTGAAATATAACAAAAACTACGGCTGGCATGGTCAAATTAGTGTTTTGGGCCCTGGATAAACCCCCCCCCCCCTTCCCGATAGACCGATTTTGGTGGTTAACGAACTCGTTCAATCGTTTGCTAATTGAAAGCTAGATACCATGATTCGTGAAGAAGAAACAAAAACTCTGGCCGCTATCGTGTTAACATACATATATATATATATATATATATATATATATATATATATATATATATATACATATATATATATAAAACTACGGCTGGATACAAATTGGAAAAACCGCTGGTATAGGGCAGCCTAAGGCACAGCATATATATATATACGTAAATATATATATGTGTGTGTGTGTGTGTGTCTGTGTATATATAAATTTTAGCGGGGGACGTTTTCGGTGTCTACTAGGTAGGATCGATAAAGATTTGAAAAAAATTTTCAAAAATTCCGTCATGAGTCCAACCTCAATAGCTACTTTCCTTCAGAGGAAAGTGCTAAAAAGCGGCCGTAACTTTTTTTCTAGGCAACTACAAACGAAAATTCTTTCAAAACTATCAACTACAAACGATTTTGAACGAATTGAGACCTTAAGAAAACACGCACCCCGAAAACTAAAAAAGTCGCCATTTTGAAAATTCATAAAGCGGCCGTAACTTTTTTTCTAGACAACTACAAACGAAAATTCTTTCAAAACTGTTAACTACAAACGATTTAGAACGAATTGAGGCCATAAGAAAACACGCACCCCTAAAACTAAAAAAGTCGCCATTTTGAAAATTCATAAAGCGGCTGTAACTTTTTTTCTAGACAACTACAAACGAAAATTCGTTCAAAACTAATATCTACAAACGATTTAGAACGAATTGAGACCATAAGAAAACACGCACCCCGAAAACTAAAAAAAGTCGCCATTTTGGAAATTCATAAACCGGTTGTAACTTTTTTTCTAGGCAACTACAAACGAAAATTCTTTAAAAACTATCAACTACAAACGATTTAGAACGAATTGAGACCTTAAGAAAACACGCACCCCGAAAACTAAAAAAGTCACCATTTTGAAAATTCATAAAGCGGCTGTAACTTTTTTTCTAGGCAATTACAAACGAAAATTCTTTCAAAACTATCAACTACAAACGATTTAGAACGAATTGAGACCTTAAGAAAACACGCACCCCTAAAACTAAAAAAGTCGCCATTTTGAAAATTTAAAAAGCGGCTGTACCTTTTTTTCTAGGCAACTACAAACGAAAATTCTTTCAAAACTATCAACTACAAACGATTTAGAACGAATTGAGACCATAAGAAAACACGCACCCCTAAAACTAAAAAAGTCGCCATTTTGGAAATTCATAAAGCGGCCGTAACTTTTTTTCTAGGCGACTACAAACGAAAATTCTTTCAAAACTATTAACTACAAACGATTTAGAACGAATTGAGACCTTAAGAAAACACGCACCCCTAAAACTAAAAAAGTCGCCATTTTGGAAATTCATAAAGCGGCCGTAACTTTTTTTCTAGGCAACTACAAACGAAAATTCTTTCAAAACTATCAACTACAAACGATTTTGAACGAATTGAGACCTTAAGAAAACACGCACCCCGAAAACTAAAAAAGTCGCCATTTTGAAAATTCATAAAGCGGCCGTAACTTTTTTTCTAGACAACTACAAACGAAAATTCTTTCAAAACTGTTAACTACAAACGATTTAGAACGAATTGAGGCCATAAGAAAACACGCACCCCTAAAACTAAAAAAGTCGCCATTTTGAAAATTCATAAAGCGGCTGTAACTTTTTTTCTAGACAACTACAAACGAAAATTCTTTCAAAACTAATATCTACAAACGATTTAGAACGAATTGAGACCATAAGAAAACACGCACCCCGAAAACTAAAAAAAGTCGCCATTTTGGAAATTCATAAACCGGTTTTAACTTTTTTTCTAGGCAACTACAAACGAAAATTCTTTCAAAACTATCAACTACAAACGATTTAGAACGAATTGAGACCATAAGAAAACACGCACCCCTAAAACTAAAAAAGTCGCCATTTTGGAAATTCATAAAGCGGCCGTAACTTTTTTTCTAGGCAACTACAAACGAAAATTCTTTCAAAACTATGAACTACAAACGATTTAGAACGAATTGAGATCATAAGAAAACACGCACCCCTAAAACTAAAAAAGTCGCCATTTTGGAAATTCATAAAGCGGCCGTAACTTTTTTTCTAGGCGACTACAAACGAAAATTCTTTCAAAACTATTAACTACAAACGATTTAGAACGAATTGAGACCTTAAGAAAACACGCACCCCGAAAACTAAAAAAGTCGCCATTTTGAAAATTCATAAAGCGGCCGTAACTTTTTTTCTAGACAACTACAAACGAAAATTCTTTCAAAACTGTTAACTACAAACGATTTAGAACGAATTGAGGCCATAAGAAAACACGCACCCCTAAAACTAAAAAAGTCGCCATTTTGAAAATTCATAAAGCGGCTGAAACTTTTTTTCTAGGCAACTACAAACGAAAATTCTTTCACAACTATCAACTACAAACGATTTAGAATGTATTGAGACCATAAGAAAACACGCACCCCTAAAATTAAAAAAGTCGCCATTTTGAAAATTCATAAAGCGGCTTTAACTTTTTTTCTAGGCAACTACAAACGAAAATTCTTTCAAAACTATCAACTACAAACGATTTAGAATGTATTGAGACTATAAGAAAACACGCACCCCTAAAACTAAAAAAGTCGCCATTTTGAAAATTCATGAAGCGGCTGTAACTTTTTTTCTAGGCAACTACAAACGAAAATTCTTTCACAACTATCAACTACAAACGATTTAGAATGTATTGAGACCATAAGAAAACACGCACCCCGAAAACTAAAAAAGTCGCCATTTTGAAAATTCATAAAGCGGCCGTAACTTTTTTTCTAGACAACTACAAACGAAAATTCTTTCACTACAAACAACTACAAACGATTTTACGTCGAATAAAAGTGGTTTGGTTCCAATCGGTTGAAGTCGGGTGCGGGGTATTTTTTGACCCCCCCGGTTCTCAAAAACGGGGCAACTACTATTTTTTTCACTACAAATAACTACAAACGATTTGCAATTTTTTGAGTCTATTGTCATATTTTTTTTCGAAAGTGGGGTGCCAAGTTCACAGAGGTATGATAGGGTCTATCCGTTGAAAGCGTGTACCGTGTCGAAGGCCGATGTCGTGCCGGAGAAGTGTATAGCCTTGGAAGTGTGCGTAACTACCTCTGGTCAGTCGTGTGTCGGTTAGTATGAATACAGTGGGCTGTATTTGTCGTAGAAGTAAGTCCACGTCTTGTAGTTTTGGAGTTAGTCCGTTCGTGTTTAAGTTAAGTATAGTGTGTCTGGTCATTTTGTTATCAGTTTTGTCATGAGTTCAACTAATGTACGTATCATGGACATCATGTCGGTCATGGTGTTAGTCAGTCTTTCGACCCATGCGGGTGTACTGTCACTGGTGTGTTGTTGTGGTGCAATAGGTGTTGGTAATTGGTAGGTTGGTGGTGTAGGTGGGGTGGGCAACAGAGCTGGTCTGGTGTTTTGTGTGCGTTGGGGAAGTGGTTGTGTTGGTGGTGGTGGTGGAGGGGGAAGTTGTGTGATGTGGCCAGTGAAGGCATTAGAGTAGCTGAAGGCTGGGTCTACTGTTCTGTATGTTCGTGCTGGTGTGTTAGCCGGGGGGGTGGGGGGGGGGCTACTACTGTTTGTCGGGCTTTTCGGCTCTTCTCTAATAGGTCGAGCCGGGCTGGGCATTGCCTGTATGAGGCGGGGTGCTGCTCCTGACAGTTGGGGCACTGGAGTGTGTTGGTGATCCGGTCGCAGTCTTTCGACGCGTGTGCTTTGCCACAGCGAACACAACGTTCGCGTAAGTTGCAATTATTTCTGGTGTGGCCGAAGCGCTGACACCGGAAACACTGAGAGATTGAGTTGTCTCCCTTGTAGGGTTTGAAATATACTATTATTTGATCGATCGATTTGATCGATTTTAGGTGTGTTGGGTTGAATTTATGGGTGAAAGTGAGTAAGACAGGGGGGATGGGGGGTGAGTCCGTCGTTGGTCTGGGCTCCCTTTATACGCCTTGGTCGGAGATTGTGCGAGCCAATAAGCTTGGGGGGCTGTGGGCCAATGGGGAGTCGGCTGTCTCCGTCTGTTTCTTCAGTTGTCCGTTCGGGGCGCTGATGGTCTTGCGTGGGTGGCTTGACTTCTATCCTCTTCATGATGGGCCGCCATGTGTTAGAAAGGATGAGTCCATCTTCTCTATTGAAATTGGCCGGATACTTCTGGATTTCAATCGCCTCCCTGATTTGTCTTCTGGTCAGAGCGTTTTCTTTGGCTAGGGTCTTGGCTTGGTCAAAGAGGATTTGTTTGGGGCACTCTTCTCCGTGTGTTGCCACTGCAGAGTATTTCGTGCGTCCCAGAACGGCAGATTGCCTTTCCTAGACCTCCTGATCATTAAGGGGCCCAATGGGAGATTAGAACACACGGTCTACCGGAAACCCACGGCCACAGGAAGATACCTCCACGCCGAATCTCACCATCACATGGCGCAAAAAACAGGAGTAACGAAAACACTAGCACACAGAGCTATATCCCTGTGGCAGCAACGATACACTCCTAAGAGCAGAGCTGGAACAGTTAACGGAGGACTTAGCCAGCAATGGTTATGACTGGAAGAAATTGGCCCGGACTATAAGGATAGCGAAGGATCGACACCGAGATGCTAACAACACGAGAGATACAGAACAACGACGCAGAATTACTCTGCCATACGTCAGTGGTGTCAGCGAGAAGTTAGGCAGAGTCTTCAGGAATCATGAGATAGAGGTCGCCTACAAACCGCTGAACAAAATTGGGGATTGGCTAAGCAAAAGCAAGGATAAGCAGCGGCTACAAGACCAGGGTGTATACCTTCTACCGTGCGACTGTGGGAAGGTGTATATAGGACAGACAGGGAAGAAGGTAGCCACCCGGATTGGACAGCACGCTGCTGACTACAGGCTGGGACGCACGAAATACTCTGCAGTGGCAACACACGGAGAAGAGTGCCCCAAACAAATCCTCTTTGACCAAGCCAAGACCCTAGCCAAAGAAAACGCTCTGACCAGAAGACAAATCAGGGAGGCGATTGAAATCCAGAAGTATCCGGCCAATTTCAATAGAGAAGATGGACTCATCCTTTCTAACACATGGCGGCCCATCATGAAGAGGATAGAAGTCAAGCCACCCACGCAAGACCATCAGCGCCCCGAACGGACAACTGAAGAAACGGACGGAGACAGCCGACTCCCCATTGGCCCACAGCCCCCCAAGCTTATTGGCTCGCACAATCTCCGACCAAGGCGTATAAAGGGAGCCCAGACCAAGGACGGACTCATTCCCTTACCGACCAGCAAAGATGAGTGAAGGCCCGAAGAAGCCGGAGAGGAATCCGGCGAAATATTGCGATGTTAGGAGGAGCAAGACCGCTGGAGACAGATGCCGAATGAATAACATATATATATATATATATATATATATATATATATATATATATATATATATATATATATATATATATTTGTCTGATCGCTCTCTAGCTAGAAGACGAATGGTCCGATTTTGATGAAATTTGGTACAAAAATCCTTCGTCCAATTTGAAAGGTCAAGTTCGTTAACCAGCAAAATCGGCCTACTGGAAGATGGCGTTTGGGGCGAAATTCGCGCAAAAAAAATCGTAACGCTTACGTTTTTGAGTTCATAAGCTTCTAAGTACTCGTTTTATATGATTCCTGGGCTAGGAAAACGAATGAAACCATTTTCAAGGCGATAGCTTTAACCGTTTTCGAGAAAATTGGAAAATTATTTTTTAAATACCGTTTTTGGTTTGGGTACTTAGAATCATGGGATTCAGTTGAAACATTTTCTGCATGTTCTACTTTCATCAAAACTAATATGTTGAAATTTTGGTTACGTTTGGAGTTAAGGAAGGGTTAGAATAAAATATTTTATTAACAGACTTAAAAAGTTTTGGTAACTTTGTATATTTTCCTTAATATCTCGAAAAAGGTTGAGAATCTTGGTAAACGAAAGAATACCATTAGAAAGCTTACTAAATGCTCTACAAAAAAGGTTCTGATGAAAGTTTTGATTAGGCGATGTCAATCGGAGAAATAAGTGCTTAAAACATTAAAGTAATTGATTTTGCTTATTCGAACTGTTCTTTTTGTCTGTTTTTATTCCTTGTTATTTTTTAATTGCTTATAGTTGGATAATGTATTTTACAATAAAACAGATTAGGCAAAATAAGAAAAACAATTCATTGTTAGAAATATAGCTTGCCAAGAGAAAAAGATTCGTTGACGTCTTTTGAATATTTTCAATTGCCTTTATGCTGTTGGTTTTTTTATTTTATTTTTTAATTGATTTTATCTGTAGAATTATTACTATAGTAAAAGAACACAGGAATGTGTGAAAATATTTGATATTTTCCAATTCATTGAAACGTATGAAATGAAGTATCGGTAGAAGAGGATTCTAGGGTCTTGCGGACCTGACCCCAGGTATAGCCATAAAACCCTTTGAACAAAGGCCGAGGAAAATATTATCTGTTTCTATTCTATGCTTTTCAAATGAGAATAGGGATATGAACAGGAACCGGGGTCTCCCGTGGTCTAATGGCTAGCGCCTTGGATTCATAAGCGGGAGATGGTGGGTTCGATTCCCAACCTCCGGCAGGAATTTTATCATCCCACGGCTCGCTGGTGAAATTCCTCGCTACACCCTGGATGTCGGCGCTAATGACCTAGATGTAGATGTGCCGTTAAAAAAAAAAAAAAAAAAAAAAAAAAAAAAAAAAAAAAAAAAAAAAAACTGGAACCGCGCTAAGATGACGCAGTTCCTGCGAGTCGGACTTTTTTAGAAGCTGCCCAGATTCTCCTACATATACTTTTTCACATGTAGCACAATTAATTTCGTAGGCATTGTATTTGATATCCTTTTTTGACAAAAGGAATTTTTTACTTTTATTTTGACTTTACGATGTATGACAAAAGCTTTTACTGGAATCGATATAAGCCAGGATCGATCTGAATCAGCTGATGGATATCACCCATATTAACGTCATATTATTAGTATGGACGTGGCCCTACCTGTGGAAGGTCTTCCGTAGCTAAAGCTAAATCTATGTATATATAATTAAGTTGCTCCTGAAGAGGCGTCAAGAGACGCGAAACATGCAGAGCATAAAATAAAGCATATAAAGTGAAGTTGACGAGTTTTATATATGCATGACCTTCCGCCTATTCAAATAATATATTGAAGGAAAAAAGGGTCGCAATTTTATAATAACTTATTTATATTTAGTACAAATTTACAGTATGCTAAAAGAAAAACATATAAAGAATATATTTAAAAAAATATTTTCACCTGCATTTCCCAATTGCGGAAGTTACGGAGGACTAAAAGGGTAAAAAAAGATATTCAAAAATATCCAGAGTAATTTCCATTCCGCTAAGTGCTTGTGTATTTCCTAAAAGCATCTTTAAATTGAATCAAACCACCATGTTTTCGGTTTTATTTGCGAGTGGGCGTATTGAAGGTATGTAGGTTATGGTGTGGTCGTGGGAGTAAGGTGTATGGATTTTTCCCGAAGCGGTTCGAAGACCTAATAAGATCTTCTAAACCTCATCTTGCAGGGGCCAATGCCTCCACGATAGCTGACCTATAACTTATGTCAGGTATGGGGAACCTTTGACATGTGGGCCAAACATTAATGTGCCAATGCCTCCACGATAGCTGGCCTATAACTTATGTCAGGTATGGGCAACCTTTGACATGTGGGCCAAACATTAATGTGCCAATGCCTCCACGATAGCTGACCTATAACTTATGTCAGGTATGGGCAACCTTTGACATGTGGGCCAAACATTAATGTGCCAATGCCTCCACGATAGCTGACCTATAACTTATGTCAGGTATGGGCAACCTTTGACATGTGGGCCAAACATTAATGTGCCAATGCCTCCACGATAGCTGACCTATAACTTATGTCAGGTATGGGCAACCTTTGACATGTGGGCCAAACATTAATGTGCCAATGCCTCCACGATAGCTGACCTATAACTTATGTCAGGTATGGGCAACCTTTGACATGTGGGCCAAACATTAATTTGCCAATGCCTCCACGATAGCTGACCTATAACTTATGTCAGGTATGGGCAACCTTTGACATGTGGGCCAAACATTAATGTGCCAATGCCTCCACGATAGCTGACCTATAACTTATGTCAGGTATGGGCAACCTTTGACATGTGGGCCAAACATTAATGTGCTAATACGCTCGCGGGCCATTTAGAAAGTTCAAAATAAAATAACGTATAATTTTAAAGTAGTGTTCATAATTTTTAGCGATAGACATCAGACAGGAAATATTACGATCATTTTATTATAAAGCAACTTATTAAAATATCAAAATAAAAGGAAAAAATAGTTACAACATTGTAATTAAATTCTTAAATTTGGAATTTTTTCAAAATGTCTCGAGGGTAGGATCAAATCTTACAGCCGGTGAAAGGCATTTATTCTGTTCTGAAATGGATCTCCCCAAGACACCTCTAACTCCGTGTTATGCTTTGGGAAGTCGATAAAGGAGAAAATGGTTCTTCAACTATTCGAAAATTTGTAGGAATATAAGGCGAAAACTTTATTAGAAAGCGACAAGTGCAGCGGTAGTTTGAGAGATTTCGACTTCAACTTGTTCTCATTGAAACAACCAACTTCTAGGCATTTTTACACTTCGTTTTTTCAAGCTTTTCTCATAGAAAATAGTGATTCCCTTTTTGTATACACTGACGCGTCAAGAACTCCACATGGGACAGGCGCAGCTGCTATTATTGGTCAAAACTGCTACTACAGAAAACTTCCAGACGACACTAGTACGTATTCAGCTGAACTGGAAGCCATAAAACTAGGACTGAACAGCCTACCAGACACACAACATAAGAACATTGTACTATGCACGGACTCACTCAGTTCAATCCAATCACTACAAGACTATTACAGTACACACCCAATAGTACGCGACATTTTTGAAATAATATATCACACAAACAAGAAATTCACAATGTACTGGCTACCCGGCCACGAAGACATCAGACAAAGTACTACAGTAGACGAACAGGCTAAACTAGCCACTCGACGACCAGGACCAGACGTACATTACATGACATACCAGGATCTTCAAGCCTTATCTAAGAGATTCATAACTGATAAATGGCAAGAATCCTGGTACAACACGACTGACAACAAGCTTCGAGAAATCAAGCACACTGTACAGGAATGGTCATCCAGTAAAAGACCAGAAACTTTCTCGTTTCAGACCCCATAGATTACGAAAATATAGGTGGTTCAAATTTGTATATATATATATATATATATAGATAGATAATATACCTGTATATGTATATATTTATATATATATGCTTGTCTGTTCGCGCTCCTGACGGCTCAAAAATAGTCCGATTTTGATGAAATTTGGTACAAAAATCTGTCTTCTAATTTGAAAGGTCAAGTTCGTTAACCAGCAGAATCCGCCCAATGGAAGATGGTGTTTGGAGCGAAATTCGCGCAAAAAAAAAATCGTAACGCTTACGTTACGAGTTCGTATGCTTGCAGGTACTTCTTTTATAGGTTTCATAACATAGGAAAACGAATGAAACCATTTTTAAGAAGACATCTGTAACCGTTTTTGAGAAAAGTGGAATTAATGTTTTCGCATGTCATTATTTTTTTGTGGGTACTTAGAATCGCGGGATTTAATTGAAATTTTTTCTACATCTTGGAAATTAATCCCAACTATGATGCTTAAATTTTGGTTATATTTGGAGTTAAAGAAGAATGCGAAAAAAAATTGTATTGATAGACATGAAAAGTTTCGGATCTTCATACATTTTTCGTAAATATCTCGATAACGGTTAGGAAATCGTGGTATGTGGAAGGTGACCATTTTTTGAATTGTGTATTCAGGAACAGAGCCGAAGTTTTGTCACCAAATGGTGAAAAAACTAAAATATATATATATAATGTTCTCATTTGAATTATTATGATCTCGTTTGACTAGCATATTTATATTAATGGTAAAATCAATTAAAAAAATAAAAAAAAAACTAAGAAAACGTAACGCAAAAAACTGTTCAAAGCATCGAAAGTACGACTCGTGAAGCTAACTACAATTTTTTTGGGGGCTACTTACGCCAGGCTATCTACAGGTTGCCACCAATTTATAATGACAACTGCACTCGGTCGGTCACCCATTCCAAGCCGACTTCCGTGATCAACATGGTGAACATTTAACGTTGCTCTGGCCGCTGGCAACTTGGTGTACTTTTAGCGCGGTTCCTCTCTACTCCATAGGGAGAACCCGCTTATGAGGTTGACCTCACGACGCGATCCGGAAGTGCCGACTAGAAACTTTCTCGTTTCAGACCCCATAGATCACGAAAATATAGGTGGTTCAAATTTGTATATATATATATATATATATATATATATATATATATATATATATATATGTATATTTATAGATATGCTTGTCTGTTAACGCTCTAGTAAGCTCAAAAATGGTCCGATTTTTATGAAATGTGCTACAAAAATCTGTATTCTAATTTGAAAGGTCAAGTTCGTTAATCGCCAGCAGAATCCGCCCACGGGAAGATAGTGTTTGGGACGAAATTCGAGGAGAAAAAATCGTAACGCTTACGTTTTTGAGTTTATATGCTGGCAGATACTTGTTTTATAGGTTTCTCAACGTAGGATAACGACGTACATAATTGTACGTTTTCCAGTACATAATTGTATTGACTTATACAGATTAAGAATTATCCACTTCTGTGTAAGTTGGCTACTGTCAGTTTCCTGTTATTTGTGATGCCTAATCTTCTCCACTTCTTCGAGATGTACGTAACCGCGCTAAGATGATGCAGCTCCTGCGAGTCGGACTTTCTTTTCTAATTTCGATGAAAAAATATAACTAAATTATATTTTGATAAAGTATTGTAATCATAATGATTTTCTCACAATCAGGAATTTGTTAAGATTAATTTATGACAATTTCTTGGAATGTTGTGAAAACTACTAGGTACTTTCCCCCATATTACATAACCAATATATTGCTGCATTATTAATTTTCCCATCCATGACCCAAATAGAATCTATCATAAATTGCATAACATTTAATTAAATTATAAAAACTATTAACAACTAAATGGTCCCCCCACGGCCTTTAGAATGGGCTAACCCCTTAAAATCTCATGCGGGAAATGTGGGTTCAAATCCCTTCTGTAGAAGGTTGAGAGGTAAGAACGGAACCGCGCTGAGATGATGCAGTCCCTGCGAGTCGGACTTTTTTTCTTAACCTGATTTAATATCAAATACATTATCCAACTATAAGCAGTTAAAAAATAACAAGGAATAAAAACAGACAAAAAGAACAGTTCGAATAAGCGAAATCAATTACTTTAAAGTTTTAAGCACTTATTTCTCCGATTGACATCGTCTAATCAAAACTTTCATCGTAACCTTTTTTGTAGAGCATTTAGTAAGCTTTCTTCCGTAAGTATTCCGTAAGTTTCTAGTAAGTATTCTACCGTTTACCAAGATTCTCAACCTTTTTCGAGATATTAAGGAAAGTATACAAAGTTACCAAAACTTTTTATGTCTGTTAATAAAATATTTTATTCTAACCCTTCCTTAACTCCAAACGTAACACAAATTTCAACATATTAGTTTTAATGAAAGCAGAACATGCAGAAAATGTTTCAACTGAATCTCATGATTCTAAGTACCGAAACCAAAAACGGTATTCAAAAACTATATTTCCAATTTTCTCGAAAACGGTTAAAGCTATCGCCTTGAAAATGGTTTCATTCGTTTCCCTAGCCCAAGAAGCCTATAAAACGAGTGCTTACAAGCTTATGAACTCAAAAACGTAAGCGTTACGATTTTTTTTGCGCGAATTTCGCCCCAAACGCCATCTTCCAGTGGACGGATTTTGCTGGTTAACGATCTTGACCTTTCAAATTGGACGACGGATTTTTGTACCAAATTTCATCAAAATCGGACCATTCGTCTTCTACCTAGAGAGCGAACAGACAAATATATATATATATATATATATATATATATATATATATATATATATATATATATACAAATTTGAACTACCATCATTTTCGGTCTCTAGGGGTTCTGAAACGCAAAATTTCTAGTCGGCACTTCTGGATTGCGTCATGAGATCAACCTTATAAGCGGGGTTCCTCCCTATGGGCGAGCGAGGAACCGCCCTTATAAGAAAAAAGTCCGACTCGCAGGAACTGCGTCATCTTAGCGCGGTTCCATTCATGTCCCTAGTGTTATTTTGTAGACTTAGAATAGAAACAGTTATTACTTTGTTTGGATCATTCCTAATGTAAACAAATATGAAAAAAAAAACAAGATTTTCGGCTAGGGATGAAACTATCCTAAGCAGAAATTACTCTTTCTGCCGTCCCAAGTTTCGGTCTACGAAGACTCTTCTACGAATATATTTCTAATTTACTTAACTTGCAGTGCTAACATATCCATTTTACTTTTAAATGCAATTAAACAAAATAAAATTGTACATGAAAATGAGAAAGTAGTGTTATTTTTTATTGAACTACGGCCACATTCTACCACAGAATATAATTATATTTCTAGTATAGCATTTGGCTGCATGACTTCCTACAGGTCAAGGTAACTGTCAGCTGTCCTAGAATGCTTGATGAGAACAATGAATCTTGATTTATGAAGTGCAATAAAAGCCTACCTGAACCGGCCTACTACCTCGACCCGGACTGACCCTACACGGAGAATATTTACGTTTTCAGTTCTGTTACAGGTTCAAAGAATTTGTATTTATTCCCCTGTTTTATTGAGAAATACATCCTCCTCCTAGAAGCAATAACAAAATAACAAGAAATAAAAACAGACAAAAAGAACCGTATAAATAAACGAAATCAATTATCGTTTATCAAACTTCTAAGTTAAATGTACTTATTTCTCCGTTTGACATCGCCTAATCAAAACTTTCTTCAGAACCTGTTTTCTAGAGCATTTAATAAGCTTTCGAATGGTAACCATCCGTTTACCAAGATTCTCAATCGTTTTCGAGATATTAAGGAAAGTATACGAAGTTTCCAAAGCTTTTCATCTCTATTAATAAATTATTTTAATTTAACCCTTCCTTAACTCCAAACGTAAGTAAATTTTCAGCATACTAGTTTTGATGAAATTAGAACATGCAGAAAATGTTTCAACTGAACCCCATGATTCTAAGTACCCAAACCAAAAACGGTATTCAAAAAATATTTTTCCAATTTTCTCAAAAACGGTTAAAGCTATCGCCTTGAAAATGGTTTCATTCGTTTTCCTAGCCCAAGAAGCCTATAAAACGAGTACTTACAAGCTTATGAACTCAAAAGCGTAAGCGTTACGATTTTTTATGCGCGAATTTCGCCCCAAACGCCATCTTCCAGTAGGCGGATTTTGCTGGTTAACGAACTTGACCTTTCAAATTGGACGAAGGATTTTTGTACCAAATTTCATCAAAATCGGAACATTCGTCTTCTAGCTAGAGAGCGAACAGACAAATATATATATATATATATATATATATATATATATATATATATATATATATAAATAAATATATACATATATATATATATATATACAAATTTGAACCACCGTTATTTTCTGTCTCTAGGGGTTCTGAAACGCGAAATTTTCTAGTCGGCACTTCCAGTTTGTTTCATTGTATCAACCCTATAAGCGGGGTTCCTCCCTATGGGGGAGGGAGGAACCGCGCTAAAACAATTTAATCTTAGAGATATGGATTTCCAAGATATAGCTTTTCTACTGCCTAGCGGGGTCCTTCCTAGGGCGGGGACCCATCCAGGTAAGATCGTAAATAAGACCTTTCTTGAAAGTAAAGATGGAACTGTCAACTTTGGTCCTTTTCTGCCTCCCGGCACTTTCATTGCTGACGAAGGCTACCAATGAGTAGCCGAAGCGTCCTAAATATAGATTTTTTAACAAAAATCGAATTGAGGTTTCTTTAGCCGAATCTCAACCATTTCATCTTTACTTATCACCTCGACGGCTAACTATCTAATCTTCATGCTTTCTAGAAATGTGGACCCAAAATAATAACAGCTTCTATTTTAATCATTTTAAATGAGTCTAGAGATAAGAACGGAACCGCGCTAAGATGATGCAGTTCCTGCGAGTCGGACTTTTTTTTCATTTTAAGGCCCGTTGAAGAAATTCCCTGCTCCAACGATGGCTGTTTAGAAAGAGGGGGTTGCAACCTATATTTAGCCCAGATGTCAATGTACAGTATACAAAAATATAAATGAATAAAAGAAAGAAGTAATTTTATTAAATTCCTTTTAGCTTGTAACTCATTTAACACACGCCAGAACAAACTTCCCAAACAATTAACTTGTGTATGGACAAAGTTCAACACTATATGTATTTCCGCCTTTGATTCTCTAGACGACTCAAACTGTGTTTTTAACATTGTCCTTGAAAGGTTATAATGATAAATGAAAATCACTCATGACGTGATGTATTCATCATGCCATGATTATACATAGGATCCTCCTTGGGTAACTGATTGTACATGGGAGCTATTGTTCCTATGTACAGTCATATTATGCATGGGACCTAAATTGTTCATAGGATCTGTTGGGATTATGTATAAACATATTGCACAGGCTGCCACAAAATAATGGTCATCCGGTGGCCTGATGATTCTCCAAAGCGAGATCGGAAAAAATAACCCCCATATTAACCCCCGACAAAATTTACCTTGAAATGTTATTCAAGGTCAAATTTTTTCATTGCATATTTCGAAACTACGAGTCATGAAGAAGAAAAAATTCAACAGTACCATTGGTCAGAAATGACTCTTTATGGCCAAAATGACCATTAACAACGTATAAGTGGGCCATTCCTTTCCAGTTGACAAATGGTGGCCGTTTTTGACATTTTTTTTTCGTTACATGTTCTATTAACAAACCCTTACGCAAAAAGACCTCGCTTGATTTTTTTTTTTAAAAAAAAAAAGCATCTTTGAGTCTAAAAAATGATAAGTCTATTGATAAGCGAGCCTCTCAGCGGCAATCATTGGATGAACAGAATTCACATCTGGCCGACGGGTGGCCATTATTTTTTTTGACACCCTATACATAGGAACTTTTTTCTAAGATATTTATATTTTTATATGTTTTTTCTTAAAACTTTATTGTTTTGACTAAGTTATTTTTATTATTTTGCTGTTTGTTATTCATAACCCTAATTATTCAATAAGATAAATATTTTAAATTGTGTAATTGTACTATCATGTAATCGGACCTATAATTATTATGCAAAATGTTAATTATTAACTATGTAACTGTACGAATATGTATTTCTATTTTATACCTTTATTTGGGCGGATAGCCTTCCTTCCGGGTGCTCACAAAAAAATTGAAAAAAAAAAAAAAAAAAAAAAAAAAAACCCTTTCCCATACTAGTCGCTTTCCTCTGACTCTTTCATGGTCTTCTCCCAGTATATCACAGAGAGCATCATCAATGCCCAAAAATTTGATTTAATCAGCTGTTACAAAAAATCAGAAAACTATTCTGATGGACCTACAAAACCTGTTTAAAAACCAAGTAGATACCCGCACAGCAACTTTATTGTATTTTTTTCCCAACTAAAAACAATTAATGCCATTTGTAAAACTCCCAACATACTTCAATATATCAAAAATTTAAACAAACATTATTCAAATTACTGTTGCATCAAGGAATTTTCAATCTTCGGTCGACTAAAATCAATAGCCTAGTAAGGCGAATGTTCCATTATGTAATAATTAAAGATTAAACGCTATATATTATGTTGTAAAAGTAGCAATAAATAAGGTGCTTCATTCTCTGCTCACCTTTATAAATCTTCTTGATACCTTTATACCTTAGTTCTTACATGGTCATAAATCTGGCTAGAACCGAACTATAGATAATGATTTTCAAAGCAACGTTATTAATTTAATATACAAACATACTAAGAGAAATTAATAAAATAAGGGAATAACTAAAGCAATACGATGGAAATAAGTTTTCCTTTGTTGTCTAAGAATATGTCTTTAATTGTTACACATACACAAACGTAGACGAAATTTTTTATGTTTATGCTTCCTATTGGTTTCCTTATATAGCGAAATCTCTCTTAAAAAATGTCCGAATCACAGGAACTGCGTCAACTTAGCGCGGTTCCGTCCTCATCCCTAGAGCCTTTTCGTTAAAAATACAAAATAAAATCTCAAAGAGTAGGACGTTTAAGAAGCAATAACAGGAAACTGACGGTATCCTAAGCGGAAATGACTTCCACGTTCTCTCTACGAAAACACACTATTACCAATAAGTTTCTCATTTTCTGTGAAATTTTGAATTTTAAACGGTGGTTCAAATTGGTATATATATATATATATCAAATAGGAAAACCAACAACTCCAGGTCTCCAACAAAAATGATTTATTATATTTTCCAAGGCCTGCGTCTACAGCTCCATAATCAGTGCTTCTAGTTTCTTACTGTAAGTGATTCACCCGTAGACTCCAGTATAAAAGTATATATATATATATATATATACATAGTTGTCTGTTAGCTTTCTCACCGGCTGAAAAATCGTCCGATTTTAATGCAATTTGGTACAAAAATCTTTCGTCTGATTTGAAAGGTAAAGTTCGATAACCAGCATAATCCGTCCGCCGTTTTTCGGGAGAAATTCGCGACGAAAGAAATGTTTCGTCTATGTTTTCGTGATAATATGCTGGCAGATAATCTTTTTATAGGTTCTCAAACACAGGAAAATGAATGAAACTGTTTTCAAAGTGATATCTTAAACCGCTTTTGTTTAAAGTGGACAAAAATACTTTTTCCGGTTTGGGTATTCTGAAACGATTGATTCAGTTGAAACTTGGCGATTTCAATTAAATAAATAAGTACTTAAACTTCGGAGGAGTTAGTTTTGTTTTTTGGGTTTTGTCTCTGTTTGACTCAATTCCTAATTGGTTGTTTTTCTTTCTTTTTTAATTGCACATAACAATAAAATGAGTATTAATGACGAGATAAGAAAATGAAAAACGTATTGGTAATAGTGATTTCCGACAGCGAACTAACACAGAGAAAGGGGGGGGGGAGTCATTTCCGCTTAAGATACTGTCAGTTTCCTGTTGGGGTGCCTTTAATCTTCCTTCTCTTGAAGATTTTATATAATATTTTTTACAAAAGATCAAATCCTACATATTAAGGCTGCTATTCCTCTATTAATGACACTAGATACATATGAACGGAAACGCGCTAACATGACGCAGTTTTTGCGAGTCGGACCTTTTTCGATAATTCCTTGTTCATGATTTTAAAATCCCACAGCTCAGTATTCAGGAAAAAAATGGCTATTTAACTGCCATATTCTCTGAATCTAATCCGGTAGGCCCCAGGCATTTAACCAGGGTCGTACGTAAAGGCATATCTTCTTCACAATTTATTTTCGAGCCCATATACGTTCCAGCTTTTAGCATACAGATTCATACCACAGCAATGAAAATTTAGGATATGCCCTATATCTTCATCATATATTTCGTTTTAATGTTGATATTCTTTAAATATTTGTATTCTGAATATTACCGCCGCTCTTTGAAAAAAACAAGCACCCACACACACACACACACACACGCACGCACGCACACATACATATATATATACGTTTATTTATAAACGTATTTTGGGATTTCGTCCAGTTTGTCCGAACTCACATCAATGCCCTACCTACAACTGTTAGATGCACAAGAGGAAGGCGCGAGGGCCGGGTACTTCGTTGCAGGGCTGGTTGCTTAGAGAATGAAACCGGTAATCACGCTGGCCAAGAGTGCTATGTTTCACATGGAGTCCGATGCTTGAGACATGATTCCGTTGTTGGAGTACTTGGGGTTACCCTAGCCAAGAAGGGTTACGTAGTCCACATTGAGACAACTTTGAGAGCTGGAGGTCGCCGATGGAAACCCGACATTATTGCGGCTAAGGATGGTAGAGTCACAATAGTGGACGCTCAAATAGTTAATGCAACTCCTAATCTAGGCTCGGCTCATCGTGAGAAATGCAGGAAGTATAGTCAACTTCCAAGCCAAGTCCGCTTGGCAGTAGGCCGTATGTTTGGTGTGCCGCTCACTCATGTGAATGTTACATCCTGCACAGTCAGCTGGAGGGGAGTCTGGTGCGGAGCCTCTGCGAGGAGTCTTAAAGATCTTGGCGTCTCCACAACGTGCCTTAGGAAAATCACCGCACGTGTTCTGAAAGGATCTAGTGTCATTTTCGGCAGATGGAGGGCACTGTTATCATCGCATGGCCGCTGATATGGAGACATTATTGTTTAGTGAAGGCGGTAACTCTACAACGTTAGTTCATTACCTGTAATACAAGATGCTCACTAAAATAATAAATTAGACTGATTGAGTATTACTTAATTAGCCGGTAGTTATTTTATCTTGAGTATATAGTTTGAATAATTGATTGCTATTTTTTAAACATGAATATATTGAATTATTATTGTATACAACTTTGTATAGGTTATTTTACTGTATATATTTATCTATTTATTTAATTTTAGCGCGGTTCCTCCCTACCTCCATAGGGAGAACCCGCTTATGAGGTTGACCTCATGACGCGATCCGGACGTGCCGACCAGAAACTTTCTCGTTTCAGACCCCATAGATTACGAAAATATAGGTGGTTCAAATTTGTATATATATATATATATATATATATGTATATAATATATATATATATATATATATATAATATATGTATATATTTATATATATGCTTGTCTGTTCGCGCTCCTGACGGCTCAAAAATAGTCCGATTTTGATGAAATTTGGTACAAAAATCTGTCTTCTAATTTGAAAGGTCAAGTTCGTTAACCAGCAGAATCCGCCCAATGGAAGATGGTGTTTGGAGCGAAATTCGCACAAAAAAAATCGTAACGCTTACGTTTTTGAGTTCATAACATAGGAAAACGAATGAACCCATTTTTAAGGCGACATCTGTAACCGTTTTTGAGAAAAGTGGAATTAATGTTTTCGCATGTCATTATTTTTTTGTGGGTACTTAGAATCGCGGGATTTAATTGAAAATTTTTTCTACATCTTGGAAATTAATGCCAACTAAGATGCTTAAATTTTGGTTATATTTGGAGTTAAAGAAGTATGCGAAAAAAAATTGTAATAATAGACATGAAAAGTTTCGGATCTTCATACATTTTTCGTAAATATCTCGATAACGGTTAGGAAATCGTGGTAAGTGGAAGGTGACCATTCGAATGCTTACTAAATTCCCTACAAAAAAGGTTCTGAAGCAATATTCGATGGGGCAACGTCAATCAGAGATATAAGCGCATAAAACTTAAAAAGTGTTTATTTTGTTGTTTTGAAGGGGATATTCTCTTTGTTTATTTCACTTTTTAATTGTTTGTTTTTTGTTGTCAATTGCATTTATCAGTAAAATTAGTATTCTAGTAAAATAAGCTAAGAAACGGTGAAAGGTATTGGTAATACGTTTGGAATGGCTGTGGAAATCAAGATGGCTGTGGCTAACCATTATGGCGAATACATAATGGCGCTAAGATGATGCAGCTCCTGCGAGTCGGACATTCTTTTCTAATTTCGATGAAAAAATATAACTAAATTATATTTTGATAAAGTATTGTAATCATAATGATTTTCAGACAATCAGGAATTTGTTAAGATTAATTTATGACAATTTCTTGGAATGTTGTGAAAACTACTAGGTATTTTCCCCCATATTACATAACCCATATATTGCTGCATTATTAATTTTCCCATCCATGACCCAAATAGAATATATCATAAATTGCATAACATTTAATTAAATTGTAAAAACTATTAACAACTAAATGGTCCCCCCATGGCCCTTAGAATGGGCTAACCCCTTAGATTCTCATGCGGGTTCGAATCCCTTCTGCATAAGGTTCATTTCAGGGCCCTTTGAAGAAATTCCCTGCTCCAACGATGGCTGTTTAGAAAGAGGGGGTTGCAACCTATATTTAGCCCAGCGCTAAAGCCTAGATGTCAATGCACAGTATAAATGAATAAAAGAAAGAAGTAATTTTATTAAATTCCTTTTAGCTTGTAACTCATTTAACACACGCCAGAACAAACTTCCCAAACAATTAACTTGTGTATGGACAAAGTTCAACACTATATGTATTTCCGCCTTTGATTCTCTAGACGACTCAAACTGTGTTTTTAACATTGTCCTTGAAAGGTTATAATGATAAATGAAAATCACTCATGACGTGATGTATTCATCATGCCATGATTATACATAGGATCCTCCTTGGGTAACTGATTGTACATGGGAGCTATTGTTCCTATGTACAGTCATATTATGCATGGGTCCTAAATTGTTCATAGGATCTGTTGGGATTATGTATAAACATATTGTACAGGCTGTCACAAAATAATGGTCATCCGTTGGCCAGATGATTCACCAAAGCGAAATCGGAAAAAATAACCCCCATATTAACCTTCCATATTTTATTCAGCCTTCCTCAAGAATGAGGATTAAGAATTATCCGCTTCTGTGTAAGTTAGCTACTGTCAGTTTCCTGTGATTTGTGATGCCTAATCTACTCCACTACTTCGAGATGTACGGAACCGCGCTAAGATGACGCAGTTCCTGCGAGTCGGACTTTTTGTATATATTCTTCTTTTTCTCTTATAAGTGTTTACTTATTTTTCTTTTTCTTTCAAGTGCAGTACTGAGCCAAACAATCTATTTACTGAGGCGTTGTTGTTAAATTGAAACTCCAGTGGTTATTTAGGTTTTTCTTTGTTTTTTTTTGTGTGTTTATTTTTATTACATCTGAATTATGCATGTGTACTACTCATATATGTTTTTACTTAGTTTTATAGAGACAACTGCTCTTTGTGATCGTAGCATAAGTAATTTTTATTGTCTTTAGGTTACTATTTACTTCTATTGTATTCACTTATTAGATTGTTAAGGATTAGCAAGTTAATATAGTTTTAATACTTAGGAGATAATAATATAAGCAAGGCTTGCCAGCTAGCCAAGCAAATCTTGAGCGAAGGAGACGCTCATTTTGTATTTTTGTATCATCGGCCATTTTGTACAACAATGGTTTTTTGTGTATTCCTTATATTGTAGTTTGTAGTTTACCTTCAAATAAAGTATTCTATATAACGTTTATTTATAACAGTACAAAATAAATTATACTAAATAATCAATAATTCCATTAGTTTACGAGGAGTGACGTCGCAGTGACTCGAACTTTTTATGCTTCTGATATTTAGAAAATATTCATATATTTAATCGTTACATTTTATTTTTATAAACCTTTGAATAATTGCTAGCTAGTTGTTGATGGGGTTTGAAGTGCTTTCATTGTATACGGCTCGTTACGGTATTTAAGAGTGATGGATTGAAGTTTATATTGCCCCATCGGAAAGGAACCATTCAACCAGAAATAATTTCCAGTTCGAGCCAATGAAGCCTTTGTAATTGTTATAAATATTTGCGTACTTATATATACGAATTAGAGAATTGACAATAAAACTTGAACTTCCTTTACAATATGTCTGAAAAATGTTCTCTTCACATATCTACCTAAAATTAAAATTTATTTGAAAAAATATTCTGTTTATTATTACGGTACTTACGAATTAGCAGGTTAAAGAGGCGGGTCTCGTTCAGAGATCTGGATCATGGATAACGCATTTCTATTGGTCAATCACTATCAGAGATATCATCTATTGTGTTTATTGTAGCCATCTTGTTCCCTTTGTCTTTTCAACGCAATTCATTTGTGCTTTATTTACCCACGCATTTGTTGTTACGCGATTTCAGTTTTTGTGCGAGTTAGCGACAACAGAATAGCTAGGATGAAAGCTACCGTTTCGAAGCGATGCTAAATTGTTTATCAGTCCATTATCCAGCGAAAAACTATCCTTGATCTATATTATCAACGAGTTGGATTGACTAGAGTTTTCATATAACCTTGAGCGAGCGTAGCGAGCGGAAACGCATAGCAATTATGCTATTAATATAAGTGCTACGCGTTTTCGCTAGCTAAAGGTTATATCATAACTCTAGCTAACCCGAATCGTTAAAAATCCCGTCGCCATATTGGCAAAAACTGATTTACTCCTTGATCCAGCTGTCTGACCCGGTGTAGATCCAGTTCTCTGAGACCCGACTCTTTAACCTGCTTTGACGCTAATACGGAAGTACCATTATTACTTTAAATTTTAATGAATGAATCTTATTTAATTTGTAAATTCAATTTGTAACACATTCTTGTTTCCTTAGAAGACGGATCTAATTTTTTTTTTCTTTTCCATGATATAAAGCACTTACAAATTAAAAAAAATTAATAGACAAATAATTTTTAATTAGCTTATTTCTTTCCTTGAATTTCCAATCAAAATTTTGTATATTTTATGAGCAATATAAAGAATCGTCAAGAATCGATATGATTTCAAGACATATTTCCAAAATTATTTCATGATGCGAATAACCTCTATGGCTACATTATTTACTAAAATAATTAAACATCCCAGAGGAATGTACAATGAAGAAATTATTATTATATTATTGTATAAACATTCTCTTTATTTTATTTCCACACCAGGCAGTCACACCTCCATGCCCGCATATTTTGTGGATCATGTTTTCCTTATGAAATGGTCTGATAGGAACTCAATATGAGGGGACAGGATTAATTAAATTTTAAAGGCATTCGAGGCTGTTGGGTAACGAATCATTAACTTACTTTCCGTTTTGTGAATATTTTACTACCGTGAAAAAGATAGAATTTAGTACTTCAGCAGGACGGGAAGAGAGAGAGCTTTTGGTGATAAAATTTAACTTCCTATATGTTACTCGCTTTAGTATATATGAAAGTTTCTCATTTTCTTGCCTTCTTTTACTAAAATACTAAAATTAATTTTACGGATAAATGCAATTTAAAAGAAAATTATTAAAAAGTGAGTCAAACGAAGACAAAAGCCCGTTCAAAAGAACAAAGCAAACACTATCGAAAACTTAAGCACTTAAATCTCTGATTGACAACGTCCCGTCCAACATTGTTTGAAAATCGTTCTGGTAAAGAATATAGTAAGCTATCAGATGGACACTTTCCACGATTTCCTAGACTTTTTCATGATATTTACGAAAATATTCGAAGATCCCAAAACATTTCAAGTCTATTTAGGGAAGACATGCCGAGTATCTAAAGTGCTGTTGGTATTATAAAAGGGTGGCAACCTATAAATAGCTCAATTGTAGGTAGTTGGTAACAGCTTATTCAGTCTTCATTTATTTTATTAGCGCGGTTCCTCCCTCCACCATAGGGAGGAACCCCGCTTATAAGGTTGATACAATGAAACAATCCGGAAGTGCCGACTAGAAATTTTGCGTTTCAGAACCCCTAGAGACCGAAAATGATGGTGGTTCAAATTTGTATATATATATATATATATATATATTTATATATATATATATGTATGTATATATTTATATATATATATATATATATATATATATATATATATATATATTTGTCTGTTCGCTCTCTAGGTAGAAGACGAAAGGTCCGATTTTGATGAAATTTGGTACACAAATCCATCGTCCAATTTGAAAGGTCAAGTTCGTTAACCAGCAAAATCCGTCCACTGGAAGATGGCGTTTGGGGCGAAATTCGCGAAAAAAAATCGTAACGCTTACGTTTTTGAGTTTATAAGCTTGTAATCACTCGTTTTATAGGCTTCTTGGGCTAGGGAAAGGAATGAAACCATTTTCAAGGCGATAGCTTTAACCGTTTTCGAGAAAATTGGAAAAATAGTTTTTGAATACCGTTTTTGGTTTGGGTACATAGAATCATGGGATTCAGTTGAAACATTTTTTGCATGTTCTACTTTCATTAAAACTAATATGTTAAAATTTGTGTTTCGTTTGGAGTTAAGGAAGGGTTAGAATAAAATATTTTATTAACAGTCATAAAAAGCTTTGGTAACTTTGTATACTTTCCTTAATATCTCGAAAAAGGTTGAGAATCTTGGTAAACGAAAGAATACCATTAGAAAGCTTACTAAATGCTCTACAAAAAAGGTTCTGATGAAAGTTTTGATTAGACGATGTCAATCGGAGAAATAAGTGCTGAAAACTTTAAAGTAATTGATTTCGCTTATTCGAACTGTTCTTTTTGTCTGTTTTTATTCCTTGTTATTTTTTAACTGCTTATAGTTGGATAATGTATTTGATAATAAATCAGGTTAAGAAAAATAAGAAAAACAATTTAATCTTAGAGATATGGATTTCCAAGATATAGCTTTTCAAATGCCTAGCGGGGTCCTTCCTAGGGCGGGGACCCATCTAGGTAAGATCGTAAATAAGACCTTTCTTGAAAGTAAAGATGGAACTGACAACTTTGGAGCTCCTCTGCCTCCCGGCACTTTCATTGCTGACGAAGGCTACCAATGAGTAGCCAAAACGTCCTAAATATAGATTTTTTAACAAAAATCGTATTGAGGTTTCTTTAGCCGAATCCCAACCATTCCATCTTTACTTATCACCTCGACGGCTAACTATCAAATCTTCATGCTTTCTAGAAATGTGGACCCAAAATAATAACAGCTTCTATTTTAATCATTTTAAATGAGTCTAGAGATAAGAACGGAACCGCGCTAAGATGATGCAGTTCCTGCGAGTCTGACTTTTTTTTCATTTTAAGGCCCGTTGAAGAAATTCCCTGCTCCAACGATGGATGTCTAGAAAGAGGGGGTTGCAACCTATATTTAGCCCAGATGTCAATGTACAGTATACAAAAATATAAATGAATAAAAGAAAGAAGTAATTTTATTAAATTCCTTTTAGCTTGTAACTCATTTAACACACGCCAGAACAAACTCCCAAACAATTAACTTGTGTATGGACAAAGTTGTTGTAGAAACGTTTCGGCTATATGCCATTTTCAATCTAATTATCTGTATTATTTTTCATTATGTTTTATATATTATAATCTTCAGATCATGTGCTCGCAAAGTTGATGTTATTTAGTTTGAGGAGGAAATTTCATTTTTTTAAATTGTATGGTTCGTGTCTCAATTATTATATGGATGATATAAAACCTCAATTATTAGATTTCATTTCAAAATATATTTTTATACTCAAATATATGAAATAAAATGTAATAATTGAAAATATTCGAAGATCCCAAAACATTTCAAGTCTATTAAGGGCAGGCATGGCCACTATCTGAATTGGTGACCGATCACGTGCTGTTGGTATTATGAAAGGGTGGCAACCTATAGATAGCTCGATCCCTTTAAACACGAAAAAACAAAACAAAAAAAAACATTACTAATGTCAGATCATGTGCAATTTCATCTGATAACCTCTATAGGTAAAGTTTACAGGGCCCCTAAAACGCAAGCACCGTACAATAAGCCATATGTCCACAAAAATCATAAGAATGCATACACTTGTCAAAGTCATTATCAAAATAACATTTATCCAATGTAGTTTTTTGGAAAAAAATCCTTGTAGTTTTTTGCCCTAAAAAAACACAAACAAACAACATTATATCCACAATCAGTCCGAAACGATTTTTTTTTTTAATTACATAAAGAACAATAAATTAATTAGGGGATTAAATATGATAATAACATGGAAGACCTAAGCACAATTTCGTGAAATAGTATTAAACATATCTAATAACAATAATTTTTAAATATTATTGGGTATTCTTGTAAAGTAAATTTCTTATCCTTTTAGTAAATACCTAATCTTTAATAAATCTAAAAAAATCAGTCCCGTAACAGGCCACGAGGGCCCTGAGGGGCAGATACTATAGAGGTATCTGATTCATGACCAACGGTGCACTAGGAAGATAGTATGGTCAGTACTATGCTCCGGCCGTCTGATTTTGTACCCATTATTAAATTAATTAAAGGCTGGGTTGGCCTACGGACGGTCAGGGAGGCTGAATTCAACGCATGAACGAAGACACTAGAAGAAAAAATCTTTAGTGCTTGTGTCGGGATTTGAACTCAGGCCTCCAGCTTATTAGTCCAGTGCTCTACCACTGAGCTAACCTCGCCCCCAGGCTTCCAGCTTATTAGTCCAGTGCTCTACCACTGAGCTAACCTCGCCCCCAGGCCTCCAGCTTATTAGTCCAGTGCTCTACCACTGAGCTAACCTCGCCCCCTTAATAAATCTAAATTATGTATTATTTTTCTATCCTCCTAGTATATTTAATTCATTATAGGACATTTTTTCGTTTGATATATTATTATATGTTTAACAGAATTTAAGTGACAATACTCAATCTCACTTATGCTTTGGTTAATCTTTCTGTAATTTTGTATGCAATATTCTAAAATTGTTGTAAATTTTAAAAAGGCTTAATAATATCATACGGAAATTTGTATCGGGTATCTAGAACGGTTTGTAAATGTTCTTCTTAATATAAATATGTTATATTAAAAGAAAATTAAAAAAAAAGATCGTTTAGAGCCTTCTGCTCAAATTATATATAATATGCTTTAGCTCCGCCCGACAAACTTATGTAATGTACTGTATTACATACAGTCTTCTTTTTTGTACATGGCCACCCCGCCCATGAGCGTATATAGAAAATAATTTCGGGGGAGCTGAGACCATTTCCGTGGTATGGAATACTAAAAATTTAGAGCTTGGAATAGTTTTAGGCAACTAAAACGCTATTACACGTAAAATAATATATTTTTTATGAACTGAGTGATCTTATTTAATTTATTTTTAAGGGTTTTACGACAAGTTTTTACCATCAAATCAAAATTTCGGGAGGTTCTTCAGCCCCCCCCCTCATATACGCCCAGGACCCCGCCAGCGCGAAAAGCAAGTACAGAGAGTCTTAACAGTGGAAGGTATATGCTATGACCCTAAGGATCATTTCTTTAACCCTGTAGAGACGGCAGGAGTCGTATGAGCGAGGGCACCCGGTGACGGGACCCTCCCGATATCTGCCTGTCCCTCCTGACGGGTTAGCTCCCTTCCACGCGCGCTAGACAATTGTCGTGTTTTTGTTTTTTTTAGATTGTATTCTCGTATTAGTAATATATATATTCTTTAATTAGTACAGAAACCTTTCCACGTAACACCTTTGTACTACTGATAGAAAACATATATCCCTGGAAACTGCGATGCTTCCTCAGCAAATTACATTGTTTACGCTTCGGAAAAAGCCTATCGTCTTTGTCGAAATCCTAGAATGCTCTTCAATATTACTTCCTGGAGCTGAGGAAGGGCCGGGCTGCGATTTATCATCTTCCGAGAAATCTCAAACACGTCTACTAAGAAATCTGACTAATATTCTAAAAGAACTAGAGAAGCCCGCCGTCCTTATTTATTTTTAATTTAATTTTCGAGCATCGCAACGATTTGCTCTTTTTAAAATACAAAAAATACCGATTCATACAAAAATACAAACTTATAGAACTAAATACAACAAAAGAAAAGAAGCGGCCGACCTTATACGATATAGAGTGACGTGGCTTCTACAGAAGCCCACCGTCAGCCAGTCACGGCTTTGTGCTGGCTGCTAGAGAAGCCCACCGTCAGCCAGTCACGGCCCTGTGCTGGCTGCTGGAGAAGCCCACCGTCCAGAAAGGGTTAATAATAAAATAAGATATTTTAATTAAGATCACTAAATAAAACATAAATCATCAAACCTGATTAACCTATTCATGAACAGCTGTCAACGAAAAAACTTCTTTAGTTTAAATTTCATGATAGTGTAAATAAGAAACCGTCCTTAGAAAAACAGAGAAATTCATTGGCCCTGAATAGACTCGCTTAGAAATTCCACAGTGTCTTGGTAATTCCGTCTTTATTCCTTGGAAACAGGCAGTCGGCGAACTAAAGAGGCTGGGAGTGCTCTCATAGGGAAGGCCAAATCTGCTGACAACGCTGTCTTCAAACCTTTTAACTTCTTTTCCTAACCTCGAGTGTTTGTATTTCAAACTCCGTCCAGACATTTATTCTGAAACAGGGTTCTTAACTACATGACACGGATATGTAGTGAATAGGATACTTCTG